>JAUTXX010019244.1:0-13505 GCA_032273605.1 Panulirus laevicauda
TCTCTTCAACCTTGTGATTGACGAGGGAATCGCAAGGGTGAAGGAGACTGGCGTCGGGGTTAGATTGGGTGACCAAAGGGTAGCAGCATTGGCGTTTGCTGATGATTTGGTTCTGGTGGCGCAGATGCCCACTGGCCTCCAGAAGGCAATGAACGTAGGCTTCAAGTAAACCCGGGAAAGTGTCGTACCCTCAGTATGGAGGTTGACGGCAAACGCAAGACTTGGTACGTCGATAAAAATAGGTCGTTCCAAGTCTTGGGCAGCGCTGTCGGCTCCATGAGTCCTGAGGACGAATACAAGTACCTTGGCGTTCTCGTCGGAGCTGAGGGGCGCCGTAAGTCCTACGGTGCCCTGCGAGAAGAGGGGCTCCGTAACATCACCAGAGCCCCTCTAATACCTCAACAACGGATTGCGATGCTCGTGGGACATCTGGTGCCCAAGCTGATGCATCGACTGGTGCTGGGTGAGGTGTATAAGACGCAGTTAGCACGCATGGACAGGCAAGTGCGGGTGGCGGTTCGCTGCTGGCTGCGGCTAGCCCATGACGTGCCCTGCGCATACTTCCACTCGGCAGCTGGAGATGGTGGGCTGGGTATACCGGACTTTGTCCCGACCGTCCGGTTGAACAAACAAGCGCGGTTCGAGAAATTACTCACCTACCGACCGATTCGGTGATGCATGCGGCTGTTCGGGAGCCTGCGGTGGTGAGGAAACTGCGGCGTTGGACCGGACCCGCATGCATTGCTGGTCGGCGGGCGGGTAATAAGCCCGAACGCCTGCACGTATGGAGGGCCAATCTAGTCAGCACCGTTGACGGAGTGGGTCTTTCTCCATCTGCTGCCGTGCCTCAGGTCAGCAGATGGGTTAATAGCGGGAACCGATTGCTGTCCGGTTCTGACTATGTGAAGGCTGTCCAAGTGAGGATTGGCGCGCTACCCACCCCAGCCAGGGCGTCCAGAGGGCCGGCCCGAGATCAAGGGGCCTCTCTGACACCTGTCACAAACCTGGGACACTTGGGCACATCGCACAGATGTGCCCTCGTACCCATGGGGGGGGGTCGGGTTAAGAGACACGACAACATCAGTGCCTATTTGGCCGGACGGTTGAGGCAGAGGGGGTTACGAGGTGTCCTGCGAGCCACGCATTCCAATTGCGGGGTCCTTTAGGAAGCCGGACATCGTGGTTTCCAAAGGTACAGAGGCCTGGGTCATAGACACACAGATCTCTGGAATCCACTTCGCGCTTTCAGCTGCACACCAGCACAAGTGCAGCTACTACGGCACCCCGGAAGTCCTACAGGGCGTACGGGATCTAACCGGAAAAGGCACCGTGCACGTAACATCTGCCACAGTGAACTGGCGTGGTGCATGATGCCGAGAAAGCGCCAGTGCTCTCGTTGGGCTAGGGCTGACACACCGGGACCTTGAGGTGTGCAGTGTCAAAGCCCTAACCTGGACTCACTCCCTTCACAGGATGTGGTCCAAGAGTACAGGTTAAAAATCGGAGCCTACCTTGTCCATCTGGTGTCGGCCGTCGAGCAGGCGTAAGGTCATCTCCCCTTTGTTGGCTTGGGGTGTGCGGGACTAGGCGGTTGTCCCGCGGCGCCCATAGGCAGGTACCAGTTCCTGAGGTCGGGTTGGCGTGCGGGGTGGTGGACGCCTTGGCAGGGTTGCCCATTACATCCGCACGACAGGCCGCATCGGACGGTGAGCGGTGCTGGAAGGTCGCTGCGCCCAAGTCGATCCTGGGTCGGTCACCCATTTATCCCAAACCATCATCTAACTGCCATCTCCTGCATCTTTCCAACTGTTTCTATCAGCAGTCTGATCTTAAGTCTTCCTCTTATAGTGTCCATACACAATTTCCAATTAACAACTTCTTTCACTATCAACACGTAGATAGGTCGGCTTGGCGACATACCAACGCAGCTATACTTCTTATATCACAAACACCAATATAAGTAGATATAGGCCTTCAGCATCACACACTAACAATTGGAAATGTTAAAAAAAAAAAAAAATGGCCACTGAACACCGGAATGTAAGTAACTAAGTGTGTGTGTTGAGGTCGTTACATGTGTTCAGAGATGATGGTGTTTGAAGTAGACTTTAGAAAGGCTTTAGAAAATATTAGTTTCAGTGAATAAGATGTAGAAGGGGGAATCAAAGAAGTGTTTAGAGGTCGTTGCTTAGTTTGTACTTGAGTGGAAAGTGAATGGTCGTGGTGGGGCCATTCACAACCCACCCACACCCTCCACCTATCCACTAACCAGTGGCTAAGCAACAGCTCACTGCTCCCAATCAATGTAGATCAGCAATTCAGGGTATTATTACTGTACTAAACCAGGTTTTCTGTCATCTCTCCCCATATTTTCTCCCTTTTTCATGTGTTACTTTCCTACTCTTGAAACATCATCTGACGTGTTTATCTACGCACCCGCCACCGCATCCAGCCACTAACCATCCACTCCAGGCACTCAGTCTCCCCCCCTCCACAGGAGTGTCATCGTTCGAGCACCTGCTGGTCCGTGTAGAGCTGCGGGTGGTGGTGTGGCTGGTCATCCTGGCGACACTGGTGGGCAACCTGACCGTGCTAGGCGGTCGGGTCCTCTCCGGAGACGACAACAAGATCCTCTCGCTCTTCATACGTAATCTTGCAGGTCGGTCTCTCCTTTCAGTATAAATATACCCAATTTAACCAAACTTAACCCAACCTAACCTAACCTAAATTAACCTAACGTAACCTAAGCCCACTTAACCTAACCTATCACAGTGACAGCTGTGCTGGAAGTGCTGGAAAACATCGCGACCAAGGAGACTTAGCAAGTCCCACTTGTGAACATTACCACCTGGACTGAATTTTTGATAGCTTTTTAAAAATTACTGTATAGGAGATCCTATGAACGGTACTACAGTCAGAGGTCCTACATGGAGGGCTCAGTGGACGATGCCACTGGAAAAATTCTTACAAAGATTTCTTTGTAGAAAGTACCACTGTTGAAATTACTGTGCGAAAGCCACCACTGTCGAAATTACTAGGCGTATTCTGAAGTCTTTACGAACGATACCTCTGTGAAAGTCACCGTACGGGTCTTTACGAGCGATACTTTGTGAAAGTTATCGCATGGGAGTCCAGAGTCCACAAGAAGCGGTACATCCATGAAAAATTCTCTACAAGATTCTGTTAAATGGGAGCTTCTGAAAATTGATCCACGTGAGTCAGCCACTATCAGCTTTATCTCTTTGGGAATTACTGCACAAGAACCTCCATGAACGGCATCTCTGTGAAAGTTGTTACACGAAGATCTTGAACGAGCGGCGGTCTTGCTAGAATTTACTACACAGAACTTTTCACTACTGTACCACCGACGAAATTACGAATACAGGACCACTATGAGAAATAGGGTCATCAAGTTTACCACTGAAAAAAATAACTACCCATCATTCTCAGACGCATGATCCGCAAAACACAAAGAACTAGCCATTGAAATCTGCAATACATCCGCCTTACATCTGAGACGTGTGTTAGTGAAAGACAAGAGCGTGTGTGTATCATCGTCAGGTCGTCAGGAATCCGCTACACAGAGCTTAAAAGGGAGAACGCTGTCAGTCAGGGGATCACCATCTTGTCTCACTAACGTCATAGCTAAATCAAGTTACCATAACAGCATTTCATAGGCGTATTGTTATACCCGTCATGAGATGTTATGAATTGTTGTACCCGTCATGAGATGTTATGAATTGTTATACCCGTCATGAGATGTTATGAATTGTTATACCCGTCATGAGATGTTATGAAGAGTCTAAGACCTAAAATTAATGCTATCATGATTTTCAACAAGAATGGTCCTGAAAATCAGTACTGACTACAGTTATTAGGGTCACTTTTAATCGTCTTTCTAAAACATCAGATGCTGTGCCATACACTCGATTTTGCAATGCATCGGATTGCTGTGAAATTTGAGATTATTTACGCGAGCGAGTGAATTATTGGCCGACAAAGTCGAAACAAAAACAGTAGACGATCATGAAGTGTCAGCATTTTGCGTAAGATCTCTTGAACTACTGGGTAATGTTTTCCGAATCCCTAATCCTTTTTTGTGTACATCATCGACATGGTAACCAGTATATACCCAGCTTTGGTGGAGATGGTTATTTATTTAATCAGATCTCTTCTTGGACGCTAGACGCATGTCAACACTTTAATTAAAGGCTAACCTGAGCACCCTTGACCTCTTGAACACAAGCTTATTAGATGAGATTCAGCCCCTTTGAGAGTACCGAGTGCTGAGGTTCTGTAGAACGAGGACACCATTCAATGGAAGGACATAGAGTGATGGCTGGTTATTACTCGCCGTTCTAGGAAGGGACAGGAACCTGATATGCAGCCAGACTGGGACCCAGCATACATATCATTAGAAGTATAGTGAGGGCAACTTAATCCGTACGTAGTCGAGAGTCTTGGTAAGTCACCTCGAGAGAGCAATATGGCTTTTGAAGCGTGCTGATCCTACCTGACATTCAGATTCACGTATTACACGTGAGGATTATTTGATCTTCCGATTCAGTGTCAGCTATGAATTACTTATTAGATAAAAACCAAATGTTGACAAGGAATTAAAAAAAAGAGTTATTCACGAGCCAATGCCCCCTTTCCCCTTCCCCCATCAATCATGCAGTAAAGCGATTAAGTCAATTCCCGTAGACATTATTACTTATCAGAATGATGGACCCCAGACGCCTTGGAATTTAAACGAAGATTTTCCTGGACAAAAGGAATGAAAAGGGAGGCTGGATATCTTAGGCCGAGGCACGAGCCTGCCTGGTGTCAGGTTAATCAGTGGTGAGGTAAAGGTGAAGCCTCTATGTCATGGCTAGGTAGGCTGTAGGAACAAACAGCATGCAGAAACTTAGAGAAGTACAGTGTGGCTACCTCCCGAGGAGTTGTAGATATAATGGTCTTAATTATGACCTAAGTTCATTGATTAAGACTGAGAAGTATCTGAGCTGGTCAGTTGGACTTTATGTGTTCCGTAAGGTTCCTCATGTTCAGTCACTCTCGAGGTTAAGTTGAAATAAACATTCTGCTCGTTCATATGGAAGCTCTCGCTCCTCCTGAACAAGGTTACGTAAAGCTTTAGAAAATGTAGAATCGACTACATAGTTCTACAGAGATGCAGTTCCCTACTGCAGTCAGGGTAGTTGTAAAATCTTCAGCGCATCTTTGTTAAGGTGACGTTTTATGTTGACTGTGTACCACTTGGTAGCCAGAGTGTCTGAAAAGAAAGGGTGTAGTAGGAGCATATCCTTCGTTTTTTAAAAGAAATTTGATAACAGAAGGAAATGTAGAACACAGTTATCATCATGTAAACAACCATCACCTGTGGGGTCATATGTACATCTCTCTACACAGACACGAGTAAGTTATGCCATTCATGCTCTGACATAGTTACGATACACCTGCTTGTTTCATACGTCGACTCGCTAGAAACTAATCAGACGTCTTTACTTCTACTTATTAACAAATTAATTTTCTTTATGCTCATATACATTGTCTTGTAAAGTACTCTTAAGTGCCATTTGCGATAATCGTATCACTCGCGTATGAAGACATCTTTAACATACGAGTATTGAGGGAACTGATCCTCTTGCCTGAAATGTTATAAACTATAACGTTGGCAGAAAACTTGTAATAGTGAAAAAAGTGAAAACGCGTTTCATGCTAAACCTCTTCTCCCATTATCATTTTTGATATATTCCTGGGATGCATCAAGATGCTGGTTAACAGAGAATATCCTGTTTCCCCCACTTTTCTAGAGCTTTAAGGTATGTTTTAACAAATGCCTTTGACGAATAAATTCACCATTTATGATACTTATTGCAGAAAAATATTATTTCTTCAGTTTCCCTTTCAGGAGAGCTTTGTCGGAATTAAGGATACTTGGTATCTGAAGTGCCCAGTTATGTAGATCCTCTATTTCAAATACTCGCAAAAGCTCTCTTAAATAGACGACGCTGTTATTAGTAAAAGTTGTAGATTTTGTTGTGGCAGCAGCAGAAAGTGTGGCAGAAGTGTATACCTTGGTACAGCAGCTGTCACAGCAGCAGGTGTACATAGAGTAGTAATATATGTAATTGTGAAGTCGATGATAACAGGAGTAGCGGTGGCTGTAGTTGTAGTCTTGCTAACAGTAGCAGTAGCAAGATTAGTGGTAGTACTTATAGCATATCAGAGCTAGTAGGCAACCAATCATTACCAAAGTAAGTCTACATGATTGACAAGAAAGTCCCCATACTTGATACTGCAATAACATTAACCATCTTAGTGCCACGCAGAACACCCACCTTCCTTCTCTCTCTCTCTCTACCCAGTGGCGGACCTCCTGACAGGGTTCTACCTGGCGGTGGTGGCGGTGAAGGACATGCAATTCCGGGCGGAGTACCACAAGCACGCTTACTACTGGATGACCTCGTGGCAGTGCACCGTCACGGGCATTTTGGCCATGACGTCCGCAGAGGTAAGACCTCCTTGTGATACAGAGACCCTGACTGATTATTACTTCATGCAACGACGTGATTTGTATGTCTAATAAGAATGATGAATTGGACGTGACTGCACCACCTGTGCTTGCTTGTCTGTTCCGTTTCTGTTTTAAAGCCAGAACTTTTCCTTCGAGTAAGAAGGGTGACAGTTCTGTCCCCTCTCACTATCGTCCTGTTGCTCTGACATCTACTATTTCCAGTGTCCTTGAATCCCTCTTCAACTCCCATATCCTTAGATATCTTGAATCTTAGTCTTCTCTCTCATTACTACCGTGATTTCCTTATGGCGAGATCCACTGGTGTCATTCTTTCCTGTCTCATCTCGAAACTCTCCTCTTTTGGCTTCCTTCCTTCACTTTGCTCCTTCATATCTAGCTTCCTCTCTGGCCGATATATCTCCGAGGTTGTTGATAGATTAGCCTCTCCCCCTTTTTCCGTCAGCAGCGGTGTCCCTCAAGGTACTGTCCTGTCTCCTACACTTTTTCTCCATTTTATCAATGATTTACTTTCTTCTACAAATAACCAAATACACACGTCGACGACTCAGCACTGCATTCTTCTACTTTGATTCTGCTTCTTCTGCTTTCAATCGATCTTCAACTCGTCTTAGTTGGGTAGACGAAATCTGGTTAAGTTTAACATCTCTAAGACCCAATATCTGCCTATCTCTCTATCGGAGTTTCCTCACAACTTTCCTTTCTTCTTCGACGGTTCTGTAATTCCACCTCTTGACTTAATGAACATCCTTGGTATTACTGTATCATGCACAGTCTTGCAAACACCACATTAAGGAAATAGTTAATTTTGCCTCTAAAAAATTAGGTCCTGTTTAGATGTCGAAATTTCTTTTTTCCAAACACTTGTTCCGTTTATACAAACAACTGATCCGTCCTCGTAGGGGGTATTGCTCTCACATCTGGGGTGGTTCTAACTCTGCATCCTTACTTGACAGAGTTGAGTTGAAAGCGATCCGACCGATCAACTCTCCCAGGCTAACTTCAAAACTTGACCCACTTGCCCTACTCTACAATGTTGGCTCACTTTCCCTCTTTTACATGTATTACTTTCGTTTTTACTACCGAGAGCTATCTGCTTGTGTGCCCCCACCTCTAGCTAGACAATGCAATACTCGACAAGCTGCTGCGTCACATGATTACTGTGTGCCCGTTGGGAACTCAAGCGTGGGCCGCTTTGGTAACTGTTTCTTTCCCAACACCTCGAAGCTTTGAAACTCTCTACCTGCTCATGTTCTTACCCAGTAACGGTTACCTGGACCTTTTTAAAAGACAAGATTTTCACTTCCTCCAACATTCGTAAATACTTTTCCTTGTATCTCTTTTTTCCTTTCATTAACTTCTTTACAGTCACTTTCCCAAAGAAAGAGCGACAGGAAAACCAAGCGAGGAGGTTCCTCGAAGGCTTTGACTCGGTTGTCTTAACCTGCGTAGATGTAACCAGAGTGTGAAAAAGGCAGTGATGAGTGCTGCGTATGAGGAGAGAAACCTGGATGTTACTGGCTTTGAGCGAAATGGGAAGCGGGTTGAATGGTTCGGGAATGTCAGGGGATAAAGTCTGGTGTTAGTGCGAGGACGAGAGGAAAGGAAATGATGGTGCTTCTACTGATGATGTAGGCTTCAGTACCTTTAAGAAAGTAGGTTCAAGATCGATGCGGGTAAGAATGAAGATGGGCTTTGAAAGCCTGGTGATTTTAAATGCCTACGCACCTGATAGTGAGAAGCGTGAGGGAAAGGAGAAAACTATTTTGTGAGGAATCGAGCGAATCCGGCTATTTTGATTCAAGAAACCGAGTCCTCGTGGTGGAAGATTTCAGTACAAAAATGGTGAAGAACATGAGTTACTAGGGGTAATTGAAACGGCTAAGAGCTTGTCGAGTTGTATGCTGAAAGAGGATTGGTGAGAGGGAATATTAAAGATGAAGGTGCTTACTTAAGAGCACGTGAGTGGATGGATGGGCATTAAGCATATTGTGAACTAGATTACAAGCGTGCAAAAGAGAGGATGTCGGATGTGAATGTGCTGAGATGTGCAGTAGTTGGGATGTCTGATCATTTCTTGGTAGAGACGCGTGGAAGATTGTAGTGGCCTTGGGAAAAGCGTATTTAACAGGGGTGAGAAGGTGGTAAAAGAAAGTGAACTTGGAAATTTGGCAGAAATACTCATAGGGAGTGAGACAGGATTGGCAAAAGGTAACAGTAAATGATGCAAGGGGAATGGACGAGGAGAGAAAGGTATACAGGAAAGCATTGCTTACATGTGCTGGTGAAATGTGTGATATACGGAAGATTGGAGGTTGACACATGAGAGAAGGTAGTGAGTGATGGGATGTGGAAGTTGACTTGCTAGTGAAAGAGAAAATGGAGATGTTTCGACGGTATCCGCAAGGAGGGAGTGCAAATGATTAGGAGAATTACATAAAAAAAAAGCGCAAAAGGTCAGGATAAAGATGCAGAAACTGAAAAAGAGGGATGCAAAGATAGAGAGAGAGAGAGAGAGAGAGAGAGAGAGAGAGAGAGAGAGAGAGAGAGTATGGACAAAATTCAGAGATAGTAAGAAAATATTTTAGAAGGCGAAAAGTGTAAGGAGATCAAGAAAACAAATGGGAATGTCATTTAGGGGAGCAGATGCGGAAAAAATGATAGGCGAAGACGAAGCGAAGAGAATATGGTGTGCATTTTTGAAGGACTGTTGAATGTTAGGTGATAGGGTGGCGGGTGCAGGGTAGTGTTTGGGGCGAGGTGGTATGCACAGTGCACGACCGCGAAAGGCTTGATGAAAAATCTGGAGGTGATGTAAGTCTTGCGTATGGTGAAGTGTGGCAAGGCGGTAGGAGTAGATGATATTGCAGTTCAGATTCACAAGGAAAGGGATGACAGCATTACTGATTGGCTAGTCAGGCTTTACAATGTATGGGTAATACAATGTGTGTGTGACCCAGTGTCAGATGCCTGAGGATTAGCAGAATGCCTGTTTACTGCCGTTATAAAAAGTCAAGGCGGACAAAAGTGAACACTCGAATAACAGTGGAAAATTCTAGAATCTTATGCCCTGCTAACAATTTAGAATTATAGGTAAAAGCAGCATCCTCACCTAAACGTGTTGTATCATTGCAGGTCTCAGTGATGATTCTGTCGTTCATGTCTGTTGAGCGATGGTTGTGTATCACCTGGCCCCTTGCTGCCCCGAAGTTGTCGCTTGGAGGCGCTAAAGTATCCCTCACTTGTATCTGGATCACCGGAATCATCCTCTCTACTGTGCCTGGTGAGTCTTCTTCAGAAAAAGCGGGTAATCTCATGTGTTTGGAACAATAAGGCTTTATAGATATTGCTTTCCGAGGTACTGCCGTACAGACATTCTCTGGTGAAGATTTATTTTTGAAGTGAGATTAATTTAAGTGATGTCCAGGATACTCTACTGAAATTTCCTGATGTAGAAATAGGGTCGACAAAAGCTTGTTATAATTTCCTCTCTCTGACCGTGATGCTAACGTAACGAGACTAATGTCAGAGAGCTTAATTAATTCTAATATCCGTGTTAGGAGACTCTGATTTGATTTAATGGGTGGTGTAGCAGAGTCAGACCTACTAATAACTGTTATTGAAATGCAAAGTGTTTACACCAAAGTGACAGAGATACATCCTGTGGAGGGTCTTGAAGACTGAGGCGCCTCCTAAACCATTAGTATACACATAAGGATGCAGAGAATCGAAATCACGATTCGCCCAGCATAATATCTTCTTTGCAAACGTCTTACTTCTAAGGGTCTGCCTGTCTGCTCTTGTACTATGTTACCTGATCCATACAAAACAGGTCAGTTCATTCGTAGACTGAATTTGTATAAGTTAACACTGATACATTTGAATAGTTAGATTTACATTTTTTGAATTTTTTTTATTTTAAATTTGGTCGATTTAAGGATCCCCTTCATTCTTTTCCCCTACTTATATCGCTAATTTTCCTCGCAGTCGCTGTGGCTCCACACGACGTTAATGATCGGTTAGCCAGGCTTTACAACGTATACATGACCCAAGGTGAGGTGCCTGAGGACTGGCAGAATGCTTGTATACACAGTGAACTCTCCAAGAGGGAGAATGAATTCTTACGAAGCTACCAAAGTGTTGTTGGCAACAATATAGATGAGTCTCTCTAGCAACCAGGCCAGAACCCCTGGGACTGAATACGGAAAGAAGATCATTTAATCATCTACCAAGTAATCTGTGGCAACAATTCATTGCTGACTGGAGGAACACGGCGTCTGAGAAACTATAAGATGTTGCAGCAGTAGAACGTGACTGGTAGATGATAGCCTTGGCTATAACTGCTTAACCACCCTCACCCCAGCAGAGACTTGCAGCTCAACTGAAAACTTGAGGAACTCCCCTGCAGCTGGCCCTGACAACATATCAAAGACATCGGTCCATTGACAGTCTAAAGCTCTTAAAGGATATCGTCAGCCGCTCCTGGTGACACATCAAGATCCCAAACATCTGGACAGCGGCCAACATAATGTTCGTCGTGAGAGCCACCAAATCACCTGTCTCCATTCCACCCACGGCATATTGACATCAGGCAACTTCCCTTCTGTAATGCCTCTTGGATACAGGGATAGAACTGGTTCTGTAATTGAAGAGAAAACACTTCACGAGTCTTGTAACAAAACTGTTTAACAGTAACCTGCGCCACTTTGGTGAAATATCAGGAGACCAACGCATCCAGTAACGTAGGCATCCTTTGTGGTCTAGAGTGTTACCGCTCAGCCATATAATGCTCAAAGATAAAACTAATTTTTGCTTATAGATACATACATTAAATCCTCAGAGGTCGTAACTTGCACTGTATGGTTTGTGTCATTATGGTATGTAGACCGTTTATGGTTAAGAGTCTACAAAACACTGTTTGGTGTAGGGAGGAGGTGTTCTCTATTTCGAGGCTCTGTGCTACTCAAACGCAGATGGCTTCGTAGCAAACAGGAAGTCTTTCAGTCATGATTCTCACATGGTTAGTGTACAGACGAGGACCTACAGAGATAATGACCTGCGAAGATTTTTTAGCTGGTGTTATGCGTAGAATAGCAACGGTAGATGACAACTTCCAGGAATGAATATATTGTGGCCTCTGACAGCTTCCTTCCACGATGAAGTGTGAATAAGATTTTATGAGCAGGACATGAGTATTTGGTCGGTGAGTACTGTGTTAGTACTTTCCTTTATGAGCAAAACGTAGGTTGCTTGGTTGGCGAGTTCTTGCCTTTGACAGTAACCGAACGTAATCATCGGTATAAATAGATGATTTCACAACATACCAATATTTCTCATACTCCTCACTCGTTCCTTCCCTTTATATATGCTTGTACTTCTCTAACCCTCCACCAGTGTACTACTACAGTGGCAAGCAGAGATTCTACGGCTCCAATGGCTTGTGTTTCCCGCTACATCTGGATGATCCATGGGTCCCTGGATGGTTCTACTCCGCCTTCATTTTCATAGGCCTGAATCAGATTGGGTAAGTCCATAGTACACAGTTAAGGACAGGTAATGATCAGAAGTGTCATGGCTTGACGAATAATGTAGCGATTTTCCCAGGATAACGTCGTGACTGCATTGTGATATGTTCTACTCTAAAGTTATGTGAAACTACGCTTGTTGAACTGTGAATTATCCTCGACAGAAAATTGCGTAAGCAGATGATGAGGAATGGAAATGAGATATTGCTAGAACAGTCATAGAGTATACGACGTCTTAGAAAGGTGGTCATGTTTGAGACGACTGGAAGAAGAAAGCGGTTGATGCATTTTAGGATAAATGGTAGTATGGTAAGAACGATTGAAAGAACTCCAGAGGATTAAGTCTTTTATCAGAAATGAGTAGGTAGTGATAGGAGTGTGACCAGTTGTGTGGAGAGGATTGTTGGAGTCTTGGTATGTTGGGAGACAGGAAGAATTCTTGGAGGGAAGGTTTTGTGCGGACCAATTGTTTTCTGTAGAGAGAGGCAGGCTGTTGATGGATGTACGCAACACAGGAGTGAAGGGTGATTGTAGAGCTTGACTGTACCAAATCAAGAAACCTGTGACAGCAGCTATATGCAGAGGATGATGAATTAGACTGGTTAGAAGAGAAGATGGGAAGAACTATTCACCACATGGGTGGCGTGTGTTGGTAGAGAATGTTAAGCATAAACTTAATAAAGATCAAAGTTCTTGTTCATGAAAGACACAGGCAGTCCTACAGTGATGCTACCCTATATGGCAGAGAACTGAGAGTTGTGAAGTATCCAGGCATGTGGAGGAGGAGTGTAGTTGGGATGACGATGATACGGTGGGGGACGAGAGTGAGGTGACGCAAGGAGGAAGAGGTAAAGATGATCCGACAGTTTGCAATGACGGGAAGAAGTGTGGCATTTTCGTGGATCCTGCATAGTGGAATTCTTAGTCCAGTGATTATTTTATGTGAAGCCTCATCATCTATAGATTCGTAGCAATTCAGAAGTAAAATCAGCATAAGTTATGACTTTCTCAATAAAGTAAAAATTAAGAAATTTCACACCTATGAGAATCAGAGGTGAGAATGATCTCTAGGGTTAAGACACTCTTTGAAGGTTTTGCGTGTTGAAAACCTTCCCCGGTAGCATTGACCATATGGCACGTAAGAGATAGGAGAAATTGACGATGTGCTGCTATTTTGTTCTGGCAGATGTTAAGGCAATAATCGTAGATTGTTTACGTTTTGAATGATTTGATTGTGATGATCATTAGGCTACAAGAAGTGGAAATTTTATGGGTAGAGTAAAGAGATGGGGGACGCTGTATTTCAAGGAGGTTTTACACAATTAGCATTTTGTAAAGACAAATGGAACTTTGAACAACGGTATGGCTTACTCAGCACATTCATATTATGATTTCTAAAATATGAGAAGGAAGATATTTCCTGAGCACGAAACATTAGAATG
>JAUTXX010019463.1:0-13301 GCA_032273605.1 Panulirus laevicauda
ATATATATATGCCTCAAAATATTGTGGAGTAAATGATGTGGCTAGTAGAAGAGTAGCACAAATTACAGGTCACACAGCATTTATAAACAATATCTTGCAGAGACGTACATCATCTTATTTGAGAATTATGTTTTAATCATGAAAACAAACGAGATACTTTTTAAAGTATTTGAGAATATCCTGTACACAGTGTGTACCTTTTACATTTTAAGACTGTTGCAGTGAAAAGGTTTATTCATGACCCAATAAATATTTTAATGATACTAATAAATTTTGGAGTACACACAAAATGCACAATAATAGCTTAGAAATATCGAATGATGTTTTCAAAAAGAGTGGCCAATGTCAACTGATGTTCTAGCTTTCCCTACCTCTGTTTTAAATCCAGGAGACCTATCACACTATGATTCTACAGAGGTCACATCCATTGCTATCCTCAGTAACTACAACTACCATTATGACTGGATGATCATACACGTAATGGTCAAGTATACATGGTGATCCACATGAAATATGTAGGCTATCAGATGACTTGAGGTATTAGGAGGCTATCTTTCTATATCTCTAACAATTGCTCCCTTCAGAAACTCCCTCAAGGAGGTAGCCACGGTAAGAGTCTCCATAACTGGTGAACTTCAGTGTCACTTTTTAGCCTTGGTGCCTTGCCTTCAATGGGCCAGTGGCACAGGACAACTCTAGTACAGTGTTTTTAAAGACTCCTACCTATGTTTCAACCAACTACATCTATCTATTGCTCCCACAATTTTAACAAAAGGCAGGGCTAGCGCTTTTGCGATCGCAGGAAAAATTTGAGTCAAAGAATGAGTTGGGCAAGTTAAAGTGCTGTCAAGTGTTATGTGTGACAAGGATAGTTTGTATGCTTGTGGAGAGAATGCCAGCAGTCTATATGTGAGCGAGGCATAAAAAAAAACAGCTACCCGGGTCAGAGGAATGCAATTTGACAATCGGTGAAGTGCTGGCTTAACTACACAGCTGTCACTAAGTGCTGATACCAAACCTGACTGGGTGCAGACATCGCCACAATGCCAATGTGACTATGCTTGGTATTTCTTGGATAGGTCCAGTTGCTGTTATTGGCTTGCTGTCTAAACGTAGTGAATCAAATCAAATGTTTATTTCTGCTTCCAAGAAGAACATGAAATTATTCTATCACTGATCTTGTGCAAAAGTCAATACCTTTCTGTAATGAAGAAAGGTTAATCAAAGACAGACAAAAAAGCCATATTATAAACCACATACTGCTCTAACACAGCTGTTGAGCCAAGTGACTTGAAAACAAAGCCTGTTCAAGGTTAGTTACAGGATAAAATGATGATTGTCCAACTGTAAAAGCAGTAAGCAACCAAACACCTCTCTCACGGCTCAACCATGAGAGGAATATACCATTTTGCAACTGTGTGGAAAAAACAAATAAAAGCACTGTAGCGGTGAGGCTGTTTGAAATGAGAATCATTTCCTTGCTCAAAACAGATACCTATGCTTGGTCACAGTAATTATAATGAACGAAAAACGAGAATAAATAAGTTACAAAAGAAGATATTGCAAAGTGTAACCAGGCTTTAAAGGAGTATATAACGGCCTTGTAAAAGTGTTGTGAGGCATACAACCAGTGAGACGAGAACTATACCGAGCAAGCAATGACCTGTGAGGATGAGGAATAACTGTGGGAAGAGAACCTTCTCTTCTTTTAAGCTTACTTACACTCTTTTCCCAGCCACCTCTAATACTCATTTGTATATGTGACCTCTTATCAGACAGAGCTTTGTATCCATCAAATACCTGAAACGGAGAGTATGGCTGTGTTCTTCTTGGTTTGGGTTTGCTTGGGGAATGATGGGCCTTAGATCTAGATCGTTTAGTTGCTGGTGGGTTGAGAAGGGCATCCCCTGATATGGCTTGATCACGGTAAACAGAAGATTGCAAAAAACTTGGGACCTGGTTAGGTGTACAACATAAATATACTCCAGGAATCTGCACAATGAAGGCAGAGCCATATGATTCCTCTCCTAGTTTATATATCTTCTGTATCTGTTCAAATGTTACATCGCAATCTCCAATACCAGTAGGATAGATAGAACTGGCAGTGCCTTGTGCAGTATCTTTTGAGGATGAAAACATCACAATATTGTCTGGTAGGCTTCTCACAAAGTTTGTCATCACATTTACCAGTCCAGCCTATAATAAAAAGAAAATCGGTTTTGAGATATAAGATACATCTTTCTATTTTTCTGTAATACAAAAATATTGAGATACATCTATGATCTATTTCAGAAATTCAAGACAATGAAATAGTCAAACAGAATCCCAAGATATCTGAAAAAAGTAATTTCCAATTCAATCAATTCAATCATCATTCAGAAGACAACTTGACTGCAATGGATAAATATAGACTCTTACTACCTTCAGTGATCAGCGATTAATCCAAACCCCCACCATGTGACAGCACCCCCAGCCACATGTAACATACCACTTAGGAAATTACTACTTTTCTTTAGAGCTGTCTCAAAGCCATGTAAATTAGCTTACCTGTTTCTACACATCCTTTACATTTTCATATATTTTTATCATAAACATATATGAAGAGCTGTTACTGAATTTACATCAGAGGCTCATCCCATCACTCTTCCTTCGACCCTCCCTCCCCTCTTTCTACTGCAACCCCTAACCAGTGATGTTAAAGGCTTTGACTAACTTTCTGTAATCTTCCTGTTTTTCAATAACTGGACTTTATCCACATTTTAGTCGAACAAAACTCGCCATACTCTGACTTCTTAAATAAATCACAACAAGCTATGCTGTATGTAGAGGATAATCTAACAAGAAAATCATATGCAAATATGCATGATTAAGAACATAAAAGTTATTATCAATCCAGTTCGGTCATTGGAATAATTTACTGTTATCCTTGCATTAGATGCAAAAACACTGTTTTTATAGTCAAGACCATGGCTTTAAGGCATGCTGGCAGTGGACCTATCTAAATTAAAACTATTCTTTTCATAATACTCAGTTGCTGTCTCTTGCGTTAGCGAGGTAGCGCAAGGAAACAGACAAACGAATGGCCCAACCCACCCACATACACATGTATATACATAAATGCCCACATACGCACATATACATACCTACACATTTCAACGTATACATACATATACATACACAGATATATACACATGTACATAATCATACTTGCTGTCTTCATCCATTCCTGCCACACATGAAATGGCACCCCCCTCCCCCTGCATGTGCGCGAGGTAGCACTAGGAAAAGACAACAAAGGCCACATTTGTTCACACTTAGTCTCTAGCTGTTATGTGTAATACGCCAAAACCACAGCTCCCTTTCCACATCCAGGCCCCACAAAATCATTTTAATTAAAAGTTCTACCCATCTAAAAAGCATAAACTATCACATACATAAGAAATCAACAAAACTGTATTAGATATTTCTTGTCTCTTCCATATTTCACCTTTACTAAATGCAACTTAAAATACTAACCAATAAAAGACAATTAGATGTGTGTGCATCAAGGATATCTCGGGTACTAGCTGTTGGTGACTGAGAGATGGCATGAGTCAAGCGAATGTAGTAGGGTCGTGCGATGGGCGTAAGGCTGTTTAGGAGAGCAGGAGCTCCTAGCGTGAGAAGGCCAATGAGTGCCCCCACATGCTGACCCCATGGATGACTGCTGCTAGCAACAACTCCACTAAGTATATTTACAACTGTCTCCCAAGTTCCTCGACACCCTGGTTCTCTTGAAACAACCTTCAAAGAAATATGCAATTAATATGAATGTACATATATCCTAGAATATATGTGTGTAAAATGTGGAAGGGACAAGAAAAAAAGGGGAGACCAAACTGGAGATTGAAGGAATGAGTGAAAAAGATTCTGAATGCTTGGGGTCTGAACATGCAGGAAGGTGAAAGGCGTACACAAGAAAAGGTGATATGGAGCAATGTGGTATACAGGGGGCGATGTGCTGTCAATGAACTGATGTAGGGCATATGAAGAAACCAAGGGAAAACATGGAGACTGGGTGCGGTTTCAATGCATTAACATGTATAAATGCTGCAAATACATATTTCCAACAACAGTATGTCCAAAAATGCATGGAGCACAGAAAGAGGGAAGGCAGAATAGATAAGAATTAGTAATTTACATGATATGGACAATGGGAGGGTTATGTGGATACATATCAGATTAAAATTAATGTGAATAAAAACAGCAAGAAGCACAAAAGAAATGTTGGAGAATGAAAGTGTAAAATGTAACTTTCATGAAAAGTCAAATAAGAAACTTAAAAAATACAGGGAAACAGCACAAAAGAGGTTAAGACATTGCAAATGCATCTGCAAAGTGCATTGACAGAGGCTGCCACCTATACTGTGGCACTAAAAATATGTTGTGAAAAAAAAGAATAGCATGATAGAATGAAGATTCAGGGAAGAAGTTGGATCCACCAATAATAGTGATGAACAGAAGGCATCTTAAGGCAGTTACACAACACTGTCACTAAATATGTCAGACATTCAAACAATACCCCTTCTCACTATCTACTCACCTGAAGTAACACATTACATGCCAAGCTACGAATCATGTGAGTATCTTGTGCAGACTTCCGTTCAATGATGATGCAGTACACCAAAATGTTGATTATGTCTCTCATCTGCAGATGAAGTATTCAACTATTAGAACTTTTATTCCTTTTTCATGAAAATGTTCATAAGTTTATAACAAATAAGATAAATACAAAAATATAAATGTTTAAAGAAAAATGAGATGTAAATATGGACTAATGGAATGATAATGGATAAACAGTTATAAACTGCCAAGGTAATTTTGCCAGAATCCATACCAAACGTAAAACATACAAAATACAAAAACCTGTGAATACTAAAACCAAGTAAGTGGAGCTAAGATATGAATATCTTTCGCTACTGACTGGAGAGAGAGGGGAGAAGTTTTAGGAGATGAAGAACCTGGGTGGGTCTTTGGTACTGCAGTGAACAAGAAATCATACTGTCACTTTACTAAATTCAAGAGTTGTTTCCATGTACTCATAAGTGCATATGTTCTTGGATTTAAGGGCTATCAAGAGCTAAAATTTATTATGCTAAAAGCTTTACCATATGTCAAACATGAAAAGTACAATAATTCATAAGAATTTTTGGGATGTGTTGTATTATCCCCTTAGAAGAATCATATTCACGATAGATATAATAAGCAAAATCAATATAATATAATGCCATGAAAATTTCACTTGAGAGGAATTTATGATGAGGAATAATGGAGAGATCCTTAAACAGTGATGGCAATGTAATATTTCATTCAAGTTTGGTACATCTCCAAAAAAGGTGTAAAGGGATTTTTATTCATGACTGAGCTGAACACAGTGCCTAAATATACATTTGTGCATACATTTGGGCACAAATTAAACAAAAACCCATCAAAGTTACTAAAAATTTAAATAATAAGAAATATGGAGACAGCAACTTGATACATGCACAACGGACAAGATTAACCACAGTGCATTAATGCTGTTATATTCACAAAGGTGTAAGATATATTTATAAGAAACACTTATTACTCACATAATTTTGAGGCCCTAGGTGCAAGTGAGGATTCACAAGAAGAGCTCTTATTACCAACAGAATTCTCCTTAGTATGCATGGCTTTTGTCGAGCACGCTGTGCACCTCGAACAATTCCTCCAACAATGGGACCTACTATGGAAATGATTCCTGGAGATGTTGAAACATCTTCACACATGATCTGAAAATATCATAAGTACAAATTTCAATGATAATATCATTTATTTTGAGGAATGAAACCATTTTCCTTTTCATTGAAAGATGAATGGAAGAGTAAACACCCACAATTTTATGACTTTACAATGCATATATCACTGATGTAAAACTGAGCTTCTAATCAAAACAGCGAATGAAATGTATAAAGTCAGCATTTTATTCTTTGACCACAAGTTTCACAGAGCCATAAAACTCCACAACTTTTGTCATGTCCTTCTGCTCTCATGTTACTGTACATAACCTGTCCAAAACCTACACATATAATCACAGGATTTGTTTATCTATATAAGATATATAACATACTTCAATAACCACATTTATTTGGTAAACACTTCAACTTTCTGTCAGGCCATTCCATTCACTTTTGCCTGTAGTGCTTTTGAATTAATGTAAGTTTTCTTGGTAATATTTGATTGCTATCTTTACCCATACTCTCATCAGCTCTTATCATCTCTTTAATAAAATTACTTGGTCATGCACTAATATCTGGATTGTAACAACTTATTCATCGAGCTATTTCTCTACCTCTGCTACAGAAGATTCTTCAAGTTTCTTTAAAAATTTCTCATTCCAGTTTTCAAGTTCTCAGTCACTAAAGTTATTCCACCAGCAAATTTTGGTAACACTGATTTTACTTGTTATCCTTACTTGATATTTTTCATATTTCATTCCAGACTGTGATTTATAGCAAATCTCTCTATATAAGTACAGCACAGGACTTACTTTCATTGGCTAGGTACCCTTTGAATGCCATATCTTTTAGTTAATTCTGTCAATTAGTCACTGGGTTCCATTTTTAATGACAACATATATACAAACGTATTTTTACTACTAATGATGATATTCATAAGCTAGACACTTTCTCATCTGGGCATAGGAAGACTACTGAAAAGTAAATTGGAACAATACCTGATAAAGATTTACCTTAAACAGATCATTAGATGGTCCAGCAATAATTGTGAATAGCATCTGATAATACTGCTGGTGGTCAGGAGACAGTGGGAGGGGTGCAGGCACAGTATCTCCTCCACCTTCACCTTTCACCAGTGTATGGCCACTGATGAATGCCCACTCACCTGAAAATCAAAGTTTAGTAGATACTGTTCATCATCTATATTCAGGCAGCTACCACAAAAGTTATCTACTCACATGCTTTTGCTTATTCTAAACCTACCAAAAGCTCTTGCGTAGATATAGCTCTATTTCACCTTTTTTTGTTTCTATACCACTCCCTTATTCCTTCTCCTGTCTGTATTAATACACCTCAAAAATTATCATCATTCTTTTCATGCACAAATCAATTATGCTACATGTACACATAGGAGCAAAAGGTTTTCCCTGTATAACTGCTAACTCAAACTGAAGTTTTAATCGGTATAAGAGTTGAACTTTCAGAAATGCATGCTAACTAAAACCATAATTTTCTGCAACACTTCTGGGTATTTGGCTCATTACTGCATAAGAATTAATCTGAGGATTATTCTTTATGCTCTACACTGAAAAGAAACAGATTTGGAGCTGAAGAAGGAGAAAAGTTAATAAGCTATGCAACTCCAAAATCCCTTTCATGAGGTTCACACAGCTTCAGGGCTTTGCTCTATGCAGGAGCAAAGTAAAGTATGCTCCTCTGGGTGGAAAGGTCCTTGACAACACAATATTCTTTCATCTGTTGATGATGATACAGACTTGTCTTGGGTGACTACTTACTCGTGGCATTACCACTTGAAGGCAAAATCCTGGAACAGTGAAGAAGTCACTGTAATATGCAAACTATATTAGAAAAAATTCAAAGCCTTCCCTTTTTTTCCAATTTTTACTGGAAATTCCTAATTACGTACAGTATTTCATTTAATATAAACTTTTCAATCCTTGATACTAATGTCACTCAGCATCAAATATGCAAAATATTCTATTTCAAAATAAAAATCTAATGTTTACAAATTTTCAAGTACCCAACATTACAAAAGAAGTCTCTCCGTACCTAATAATTCCAGATTTAAATGCTGGATCCAGATCAGTGAACACCTGTATGGATATCAAATCTAGAAAATATTTACACTTCCTGTCATCAGGATGCATCCTCCTTGGTAAGAGGGATTAGCTTGGTCTGAGGCTTAAATGCAGTACTTGGACCTACCTACCATAACCATCAGTGCTGAAAGTACCTAAATTTATCTGGCACAAGGTGTGAATATAGTGTCATGAGCAGTATAAGAACATCACCAAAGTTATATGACACCTTTTATACCTATTATATCTGTACAGATATTCAAGAGATGAATATGTTACAATCAAAGAATTGTAATAGAATATAACATACAAAAAACTCTGACCTCTAACACATGGACTGCCAGGCTGGTGGAAGATGTCCCCACTAAGAGCTGTGCTGGCTAAATTGACAGTGGGGTC
Source organism: Panulirus laevicauda (assembly GCA_032273605.1). NCBI lineage: Eukaryota > Metazoa > Arthropoda > Malacostraca > Decapoda > Palinuridae > Panulirus > Panulirus laevicauda. The sequence goes on from JAUTXX010019463.1 coordinate 8,237, forward strand.
ATGTGGAATGTGAACTCCTACATCTGTTATTCCCTGCCATTCCACTGGTTCACTGCCTGTGTATCTGCAAATGAAATTCAGTCACAATGCTTTTTAAAGCTTCTAGTTGAATAACAATACCTTAGCTTACATACACTCTGTTATGATTTTAGAGAAGATTTCTATCCCAAAAATTCAGTCAGTAACCAAGCTTCTCTGGTGCTAGCCTAGATTATGTGGGGATTTATTGCTGGAGCCTCCATTTATCATATGTTATGCAGCCTGGCTGGTCTGATAGTACAACTTGAAGGGAAACTATCCAGTTCTTTTTTAAAGTTCAAAGTCTTCATGGAATTCATATGTATTTGCAAAAACACATACAAACTGACTGAAATTATCCAAGAAGCACTAAACAAATACCCATCCAACCCAGTCTTTAACTACACTCTACGAAACATACACCCATCAGAAACCAAACTCCCCAGACAAACATGAGTTACACTTTCCTGTCTATACTCCAGACATCACCCATCTCTACAACACTAACAACGACACTGCAACATGTCCCAAGATCCTTCATGCTCACAATACAACTACCACAACGAAGACACCAAACATTTGTAAATCAACTGCACTGCATTCTCTGCACTTAGTAGCATACACAACATCACTATCCTTCATGACTTATGGTCCTGTCCGGTGGACATGGCCAGTTTCCTGAGCACTGCAGGAGCTTCATAAATATAGGAGGCACTCCTGGGGCATTATATATCCTGTATCATTATACAAAAGTCTCATCAAAGAACTTCTAACTCCAAAAAAGTTCATGGTAATGGAAGTAGCACAGCCATGGATGGAGTCGCTGGAGCTCCTGAAAAAGGGGTCCTGGAGGACCTCCAAGGCTCTTTTAAGAATGAAGTCCTACAGCAATTAAGAACAATTAATATACTTATGCCTTATGTTACTTCCTGCCCAGGATCCCCTTCTTTGGAGATCTCACAGTGTTCAAAAAGCTGATCATATCCACTGGGTAGTACTACAAGCCAGGAAGTGTGATGTTGCATTTATGTTTTTGTGGGGTGAGCAGAGTACAACTGAGGAGTAAGTTCTCTGTGTCTCCACTGTGGAAGTTGCATTCTGAGTATGATGGGTATGCTAATATCTTGAAACAGTGTTTATAGTGATGGAGGGATTGGGTTGTGTCCAGAAATCAGATGAAAAATGATAATTCATACATGCTCAGAAAATGAAGTTTTAGATGGACGTATGTCTAGCTGAATGGTATTTAAGACTGAATTAGAGGGACACTTGTTTGATGCTCACTGAATGATTTTGGTGTGCATGTTTTGTTAATACTGTGCTAGTTAGCAGGGATTTGTAAGTATGGGTTCATAATGTGAGAAATTTGCATAACTTATTATTCTACTAGAGGGATGGCAGTTGGCTTTGGAGTGGTTTACATGGGAACTATTTGGTGCTGCCACAAAATCCTGAGATTTTGGAATCCTGAGGTGAAGTGCACTGGAAATATTTTTGTTTCATTGTGAAAGATTAATGTTTGTGGTTGTCTGGCAGCCAGTGATTGTTTTGAGTCCGAAATTTTGTGGTTGCTAGGCCGCCAGTGATTGTTCTTTAGACACAGTGGATGACCAGGCGGGTAAGGCATAATTCAGGGTGAAGTAGATGAATTGTTTGAAGATTATATCAAAGGATTCTTTTTCTCATCTAAATCTCTTATCAGTAAGCATTCCAGTGGTGCTTAGTTTGTCTATGGCTTTATGTTAATGTTTGTAGTGTGGGAAGTGAATGTCATGTGTGTCATTTTTACAACGCAGTATCAATGGAGCTCTGTTGAGTAAGAGTAGTTGACCACCAAAAGCAATGGGAAGTTGCAGGTTGGACTCACATCTGTCAGGGACTAAGAGGGTGACAGTAGATTTCTGGAGTAATGCTGATATTCTGTTTTGGGTTAGCCTTTGTTCTAATTGTGTGATGTTATGTTGCATATCTGTTGTTGCTTGATGTAAGGTCATCTGCACATGAAAGGACTTTCAAACTTTGGTCTGCAGGAGGTGATAGAAGGTCATGTAGGAAGAGAATGACGAGGACTGAAGAAATAACTGCTTATTGAAAAACTCCACAGTAAAAATTGTACCTTTTGCAGTAAAATGTGTTTGGGGATTAGAATGCTTTGCTGGTATCCACTGCCACGAGTATTGTTTGGGAGAGGGCAGCATTTCACATGCAGAGTACAATAAAAGTTTAATAGTTTAAAAAGTACACCTGTGAAAATGTACACCATGCAACAATTTATCAAAGAAATACATACCCCATTATGGAGGGCACATACATCCACTTCAAAGCACGGTTAACATCATCTGGGGTGAGTCGGCGACGTTTAGTATGTCTCAAAAACTGGCCACATACCTGATATATTTACATTGAAATTATTTGTGAAGTGAAAAACTTAGTCATGAACCAAATAACTTTTTACTCAACTCAATAGTAACAGACTTTTGTACTCTGGATACATACTCTGAAACTCTGTATGTATTAAAGTCATGCACATATCATCTTATCATGTCAACTGAAAATTTTTTCAAGCAGTCAACTGAAATTTTTTACTACTCTTAGGTAAATATAAGAAAACAATTTTGTCTGAACCAGTAGCAGAAATAAAATACAGCTTTAAAAATCAAGTAGCAAAGATAAAATACAGATATACAAATAAAACGTTATGCAGCATACTTTGACAAAGGCATGCAACATTGTGCATGGAAGTAAAATTCCTATTACATCATCTGACAGTCCTTTGAGACTTCATATGCTATATAACTGTACTCATCAAACCATCACAAAGCTAAGAGCAGTATTAGTACTGTTTAAAGCAAGTGAGAAGTCCACAGTTACAGATTAAATTTAGTCAGGTAAAGTAAAGACCCACTGGACTGAGTTTACAATGTAACAGAATACTATGTCATTCCTGACTTCAGCATATGAGGCTAAGCATATGAACAAGTAACATACTGTTACACATCACCTTGGTGCGATTTCACTTTACTTCTCAAACATACAAAGTTCTCTCTCTCCACACATACACATAAATTCACACTGGTTTAAGGGTGCAATATCATTCTTTGTACCTTTTCCCCTACAAAGATAGCTTAAGTTGACAAAATAAGACCTTGCTGTGTCACTGCCCACTAGTCTGAGATAAGCACTTGCTTGATCAACACAAAAGCAAACTCAATGCCCATGTTCTCATGCACCTGTATTTTTGAGTCACAAAGGCCTTTGTTTTTGTGTCAGTTCATAGAGGATAAGAGTGCTGTTAATGATGCATGTGCTACATGGCCCAGTAAATGACTGAGCATCATGAGCACAGAGAAAGAAGCATGCACCTCATACATGCCCCATTTCTAACCAGGTGATTCAGGTGACTTCCAGTGAACCTGGAACTCTTTTTTTCTGATTCAGAAACTCCCTGAACACTTCCAGCCTCTGGGTAGGTGACCTACAACAGCATGAGGTACATTTCCATTTCACTTGTTAGTTTTGTTACTAATGCTCTTTGGAAAATTCAGAGAGCAAAAAAAAATCTTGCTTTTACTGGCCCATCCTTTCCCCTAATTAGTCTGTCAGAATGGGGTTTTACTGTGTACAAGTACAGCAACTAATGTTCTTTAACACCATTCAAAAGATTTCATTCAATGATTCCATAACACGAGCAGCTGACTGCCTTAACCTGCATAGCATGTTTTACCATTATTCAAACTCACCTATAAGAACATGAATCTGCTTTTATGTCATCTTTTCATTTTTCACTTAAACTCAAAATATAACTCTTATTCTTAGTCTTTTATAAATCACCAATAGTTCTTTTCCTAAACAAATAATGCAAGATACAAAGCATGACTGTAACATTCCCTACTGCCTATTCAGAGGAATGAATATTGAAACATATATCATATACTGCTCTATAACCCTGCATCTGCAAATACTAACTAATTCTTCCTCTACTCATGAATGAATGCTTAGTTAGTAAAAAATATTGTAACTGTAATACTAATTTTTTCATTCACCATTATGTTACTGTACATACAGCTGAAGGCTACCTTACTGGACACACCATACTAATTCTTACTTCCCTGTTACAAAAATGTACAAAGAAAATGCTTAACCCATTCACAACAGATAGCTTAAACCTGATGTTATCTCATGTGTGGCACATTTGATGAAACAAATATTACTCTCCAATACCATCACAAAACATTAATATTACCACACAAAGTAAATATCACAACTTTGTAAATCCTAACAAGAGAAGTAGAAAAGCCATCAAACTTTAAGTTTTAGGGCAGCAAGTGCTGCCGGCTGAAACAACTTATATGTCAAGACAGCCAAAGTGAATGGGTGATATGAAGCATGTAAAATTAATAAACATGACATCTTCCTAATCTACCACCTGATATTTGGAAGTTGCAAATGCAAACTCATGTACAGCACCACAATACCTACCTTGAAAACAAGTACTACAAACACTGTCAAGAATAACTTACGTTCAAAGTCTGGCGTAATCTATAAGTGACATCAGCAGCTATAGCACGAGCCATATCTTGAGAGATATCTGCTACACCTGCTGCCTCACCCCATGTTATGACACTTTCCACTGCCACTTGTGCACAACGTCTCTCCTCACCCTATCACAAAACAGATATCATATGAGAATTAACATCTATGGTAATTTGGTACTGAAGCCACTGAATTAAAATTACTAGTTTATTGTACATATTCTTTTCGAGACTATCTCCACTTTCCCATTTCTCTGGATATAAATACTACTAAATGTACATCAATTATCAAAATGAAATCAATTTTGACTGAGGTATGACTTCTCCCTGTTCTATAATAAAATAGGACTGAATATACTAATGTCCCTTCTCAGATGACTGAAGTCTACCAGATATTCTAAAAGGGTGTTACATGAGAATAAATATTTTCTAATAAAGCAATTCCAAGTCAGTTCACTGTCCAAAAGCTAGTCAAATACAAATCATCTTTGTCTTAAATGTATGTAGTTTGGTCA
>JAUTXX010019574.1:2106-16139 GCA_032273605.1 Panulirus laevicauda
GGAAACGGGCAAGCCGACGTCAGAGAGCCTCCAGGAGCAGCTCAGCAAGTGGTTCCTGGTTCAGTCCAGCTTCCCGTAGCACCCGACCTCCTCTCCACTCCGAACTTCCAAGGCCATCGGGTCTTCGCTGAGTTGCGCATTTCAGAGTATATGAGCTGCTGCGCACTCCCGCTGGTGCGCCGGACCACACTCACCCTCACCCGAATCACATTCACTGGCAAATAGCGATCGTACCCATGCCGAGCTGTCGATGTATAGACCCCTCTCTAAACTGCAGAGAGGGATGATGGCGTTCAAACACAGCCCGTGCTGACTGTGGCACAGCCAGGCGGCTGGGCATTGATATAGCCAGGCAATGGTACTGTGCCTCTCACTTTAACTATAAGATGCCACCTCCAGGGATCTCTTAATCCCTCGCATGATTACCCATGACTTTTTTCGTCTTCATATATATATATTTACATTTGTAAGTTTTTCTAATGGAATACCTCAGTAGTGTTTTGTGCCTTCGTTATGATTTGGTAGTCAGATGTATGTGTACCCGTTTATTTATTACGAGAGCAATGATTTGATACTTTTTAAAGTTACGTGTTGCAATGGTTATGATCCTCTCTTCACAATCAGTTCTTTAAATGGCACCAGTGGAAGATACTGGTTAACTTATACTTAAAATGAACATGTCTATTTGTAAGTACAAGATCATTTCCTACAAACCTCACTCTTTGACCATGAACACTTACCGTAGCCTAGCACTCAACCTTGACTACTCTTTAGCCACACCTGCAGGACTTTGTGACTTTGTGCATATATAGGTTTTTGTAACATCATATTCAATATACTAAGGCCTCGTCCATTCATGGCCAATTGCGAAAGACAATATAACATTCAGGTCATGATTTACATTCTTCCGCAGGAAATGGTCAGGCATCCTTGTCTGACATGTAGAGTTTATCCATTATTCGTGTATGTCAAGCAATGTATTGGTAAGCATTCATTAACTGTTCTCGTAAAAAAAAAAAGGCACATTGATAACTTTTGGTATCTATATATTTTTTTCATATAGTCAATACAGTATTATATTTTCTTTCGCATGTTGCCGATTCCTTCAAACTCGAAAATTAATCACAGAAGATACGGAAATAAATATTCTTTTGCATCAGTGCGGTTTCTTGAAACGAATAAGTACAGATAAAAAGAGAAAAAAAGAAAATAAGGCAGTACGATGTAGGATTGCAGCATAAGTGGCATGTTTAACTTGATATTCTACTGGTTGCTGGATCTGAGTGAACTCATGTAGCCATCCATATCCTCGCAAAGATAGCAGTTGGCTGCTTTCTTAGACCTGCTATCGCTGCCACACAAGATAACCACTTCCATTCACAAGATAAGAAGATTGTGATCTGGCCAGTGGCAAATCTTGGTAAATAGATATATATATATATAAAAAGGTTTCGTGGAATTTTTGTCTGGCTTGTATATGTTGTAGTGACACGAGAAGTCATTCTAACTGTACTTATTGAAATTGAATTTGGTATCATTTGTAGAGAAAAAAAAGAGAAAAAAAGCCTGAGAAATTGCCCTGCATGACGTACTGTACATGACTCGTAACAATGATCAAAAAAAGAAAAGATTGATATCTTTCAAAGTTGACTAAGACTTGGTCTCGAAGTGGTGCCCCATGGTTGAGAAGTGCTCAATCTATGTGCTGTGTTGCCCTTCTAACCGTCTTGGGGAACAGCTATATCATTCTATCCTAATCTTGAGACTTGTGCTGACAGTTAGGCGCTTTTAAAATGCATCTATAACTTCATGCAGCCAAATGATCCATGGTGTTCGTAGAACTATATCGCTAGGCACACACGGTCCCTAGACTTGTAGTGGTGGTGGCACTGCCTTCCAACATACATACATACGGAAACGTATAACACTCATACTAATTGTGGTGGTCAGATATGTCTTTTTTTTTTTTTTACATATATATATGAATATAGCCATCACACTTATCGGCTCGTACATTACTGTGAAATGGTTTTGAGTCTTCCTAAAAAATATATATATATATAAACATCGCCTCATCATCAATCCTTTGGAGACTTTGTCCTGTGTATGATGCGTTTTACAAGAGTGCTTACCTTATATAAACTAGTATTATTATTAATATCAGGTCACTGGTGATTATGTATGCCTTCTCAAGGCCATCGTTAACTCAAACTGCATGTAATCACATTCGTATTGAGAATATATATATATTTATCAATTACCTCCTCCTCGTCAGTGTGTTTTGAGGTGGCATGTCCACTCCTTTTTGAGTATGGTACCATTACTGTTTTTTGAAAGTTGTCGTGATGCGAAATTTTTTCCGAAAAAAAGTTTTTAGTGTTTGTTCCAAAATATCAAATTTGTGTAGAAATTAATTCGATACAAGGGTACTCTTAACTGTTTGTCATCTTTGTTCTACGATTTAAAGGCATGATACGCCTTCAGTAAGTGATAAGTGTATTCAGTTCAAGTAAATCTGTCGTGGATAGGAGTTTTATCAAGTTCATTTATGGAAAAAGAAATGTAATATATATATTTTTTCTTGACACTGCAAATGTTATGTAGGGTTTGGGATGTATTACTGAGGCAAACATAAGAAGCGTCGTAGGGTTAGGGATGCTCAGTAGAGTTAGCCTGTGTTTGGAACCTTAATCTGGAGACGAATGTATGTGTTGGTATGCATATGAGGGGAAAATACACCTATGAGAATGTATTTGCAGGTAGCACAGGAATGTGTACTGGAATGTCTTACAAGATGGATAGCTTGCACGATAAACAGATGTTAGTCCAAGAAAAGGATACTGCGCACAGTGTGTGTTGCAGAGAAGCCTAGTTCCCATGAGATGCCATTGATATCATCATAGTCATAATGTAGTATATATATATATATACAGGGTGTGGAGAGTGTGTCTGTACGAGCCATTGTAGACTGTTGATGTAGGTGTAAATCATGGGGGTAGGGTTTTAAACCCCCCATGCATCACTCCTGCCCTCTACCTCTCCAATTTCTCTTCTTACGTTACCTTCTATGTTAATTTTCAATAAAGTGTTATGTTATAATCCGTTGTCTCATTATTCCACAGTTTACATTATGCTAGGTTAGGCTAGATGGCTAGGTTAGGTTAAATTATCGTTGCTTGGGTTAAGTTAGCTTTGTTTTGGTTAGGTTAGGCTAGGTTAGCTTTGCTTTGATTGAGTTTGGTTAGATTTTTCAGAACTCTGAAAACAAAGAATAAATGCTAACTTGGTATGCATATTTTTCTTTAGACCCAATAATTTTGATTTCCCCAAACACGAAATCTACATTCTGTTGACGAGTATGATTCATCTATAACATCATTACACTTCAAATTAACATTATTATGACAGGTAAAGATGTGAAATTATTAGACCCCCTTAACATCAAGCCAGGTAAAGCTGTGAGATCATCAGACTCCACTGTACCATCATCAACCTAGGTGAAGATGTGAGATCCTTTATCTAAATCTCACATCAACAATGGTAGGTACACTTGTGACATTAAACATCACGTAGAACGATAGATAAAGCTATGACATAACCTGAAAATCAAACGGTGTGACGAAATAATTAGATAACAGTACATATATCGGTTCCATTTTGCCTTGTTATCTTCCCCTGCTAATGATAATAGGACCAAAGCTAAACATGCTTAAAGGACCAAAACTCACAGAATAGCATTTCTATTCCTATCATTCATGCTCTCTAAACCTTTAAGAAATAAGGAAGCTTATGTGGAGATGAGGTGAAGTAAAAGGAAAACAAATGCATTTCAATAAGGATCATTCAATGTATACAAGACCCCAGCTAACCCATCATATAATGTGTTGGTCCGTCACTTTCCGTGTTTTCAGGTTGGGCTTTATTTATTTATCTGTAAATTTTGTACGTTATATCTTACAGATAGGTTAAGGATCAAATTAATTATTTTCTGGTGTATGATTATATGCCAAATATTTAGTAAATGGCTGCTAAAGTATCTGTATTATGTCAGGGCTCACAGTTTTTGCCCTAGTTCTTCGATTCAGAATCCACGCGCAAGGTAAATGAGTGTGTATTATGATTGTAGTCAAGTTATAGATATTGTGCTACCCTGTGATATTTGTAAAGATTGTTTTACAACCTCTTATAAGCATAAATGAGCCAGAAGTTATGGAGAGCGTAAGAAGGTCAGTGCATGTTTGTTTACAATCCATCGGCCGACAACGGAGTAGGTGAGAAGCCATTTTAACAGTCGACTTTTAACCCGTGTTTAGATCATGGTGTAACTGATTTCGTAGTCATTTATCTATTAATTACAGCGTAATTATCGTGCCAAACTCTTCTCTTTTATGCTGATATAGGCCGGAGGAAGTAATATTCATAAGTATGTTTTATGTTCTTTTTGTAAACATACCAAAGTTACGAAGGGGATAAGAGCGTAGAGCATGTTAATTCACATTTATTTAACGGACTACGTAGTAGGTGAGTAGCCATTTAACACCCCTAGGTCATTTAACTCCTGTTTTGACCGTGATGCAACTGACTTTTAGTCAATTATTGGTTAATTACAATGAAACTATCATGCTTTATTCTTTGCCCTTTAACCTGGTATGGGCCAGAGGTTACAAAGTAACCTGCCAAACATGTGGTCATAAGATACAAAGGAAAATAGTCTTTTATCAGAAATAGATTATATTTAGCAAACTGCAGTTCAGAGGACTTCTTCTATCCTGGGGAGCTGGAACTGTTAATTAAGAAGGAAGAATTCCCGTTCAGCGCAGGTCATCATAATGCGTTGATTACATTCCTGTCCTTTGTGGTGAACTTATAAGAGAATTCGAATGTTGTAAGATTTATGTGGAGAATGATCATGTGGTAATTCATCATACTATTTTCATGTATGTTAGTCGACAGTAAACAAACAAAAGTAGGCATGAAGGATGGGTTGAGCTCTTCAGGTGTTTGCAGACCCGACTCTTAATAGATGGAAATGTTATAGGAAGAAGAGAAGGACGTAAAATGATTCCATTGCTTTCACTGTACAGGGAAAGTTGTTATGTTGGTGAACCTAGGCTAGGATAGATGTTATGTTAGTCAATCCTAGATTAGGATAGATGTTATGTTGGTCAATCCTAGAATGATTAGCCTTTGCAATGAGTTAGTATGAAGCAGCAGCTAGTAATTCATTAAGAATGGGACACACGCAGACAGGTAATGAGATGAGCGGCCAAAATAGTATCCTGAGAAGAGTGGTGGAATAAAACGCATCTTCGCGTTGAATGAAAAAGTGAATGTTGAAGATAGGTAGATGAAGAATAGCCACCCCATACACGGCCTTTCATAGATCGGATGAAACTGTTCCAAAGAAAAAGAATCGAGGCAAAATTATACCTTTCGCCTGGCAACATCTTTATCAAAATTTATCCATTTATGTTGGATAAGTTGGTTAAGATCTATACATTTCTTCCCACGTCTATCCAGATCTTGAAAGCCTGAACCTTCATTGGATTGAAGGTCGCAGCATGGAGCAATAACTAGATGTAAAACCTGTTCTTTTGTGACATATTCTATATTACTAAGATACGGTGCATTGATTTGTGAATTTACATCGAAATGAAAAAGTAACATGAAAATGAGATACGATGGTGCTAGAAAACCCACAGTTTACTGATTTAAACTTCCAAAAGACAATCAAAAAACCGTGAAAGACCATGAACATTTTTACAGCTGTGAACCACAAATAATATTTAGTGGAATAATTTGATAGCAATTAGTTATTATTGTTCGCTAATTGTATTATACGACCAATTATGTGCGTTAAGTATTTGATGTGCTGGCTGCGGTGTGCGCTGACTGCGCACCATAGCAACAGCATCACAATAGGACGCTAAAGTGGGAGAGGCAGGTACAAATATAGTCATGTAATATCCTCAATATCATGAAAGCTCCGGCGATGAGGAAGTATTTAGGATATTAGAATATTTCTTCATGCACTACTGATTGTCGTCATGTATAAGAATACTCCTGCCATTTAGAGAAAATTAAATGGTTTACTTGTGAAAACTGGAGGAGGCATTGTCTTCATTGTCTCGAAAGAATTTGAATTTATGGACTTAGTATTTACGACTTTTTCGGGCTTATTTGAGGTAATAGTGACCAAATTGGTAAGTTTTATATCATTTATCTGCCTATAAGTCTGGACTAAATGCCTAGAGGTTATTGATGTATAAGATGTGAAGTACAGTGTTCAGTAGGGGGTAGATAGATGTATAATTACACTTAGGGCCCAAGCATCGCCCATGGTCCACAGAACAACTGAGTCATCAGGTCTACCCCTTCCGTATATTGCAAAAGTGGCTGAGAACATTGGAAAATGGTGGGCTATTTCGAAGGGATATTTGAGGGTTTTTTTTTATTCTACCAAGGTCACATCAACTCCCCCTCCCCCCCAAGTGAGGATATTTGCATGTCACCGTATTAATCAGTATTATTGCACTATAAAACTTTACAGGGTGATTGATTTAATGTTATAAATGAGGAATTTGTGTGTGAGGATAGTTTAGATCCTTTTCATTTAAATGATTATTATATAAGTGAAATACGATGGTAGAGAGGGCTGTGAAGTTCAGGGACAATGTAGGAGTAACATAAAGGGAGGTGAAATGCATAGTGAAATCAAGAGAATCAATGAAAACCCCCAAGTAACTATACTGAGTGACAGTTTTTTGTTTAGAAAATTGAGTAAAAGATACAAAGCTTGATTTTGTTTTTATCGTGGTGAGGGTAATGGGTCAAATGGAAAGTATGGGTTTAATTAATGTAAGAAACATTTGTAAGAAATCAACAGAGCCTATGAAGACTCCTTCTAACCATCCCCAACTGCCAATATTTGCTGTATCATTATTTTGGAAGATCTGTGATTATTGATATTATGGTTTTATTAGGCATTGCTGGATTCTGCCTGTTTGTGGTTATTGCTTGAGCAAAAAGTCACCTTCAGCAGGAATATGTCATTGGAGTGCGATCTTGTCATAGTATCTCTACCAAGTAGTATATCCTCTCTCAGTTCCTGATTGTAATGTAGCCTTGAAGCTGCGGAAGAATGGGCTACTAGCTATCTGTAGTTGGGTATTGTTTACATTCATCCACACATTTTTCTTGAAATGTAAATTAAATCAAAAGAATGTGTGTGGAAACCTCCCCTAACTTACCCAAGCACTGAGATTTACTTTTAAGTTTCAGTATTATGGTTGAATTATACCAATGTCAGTTGTGTGACGTTGCTTAATAAAGTAAGTGATAGAATCTGATTGTACCTTCAGGAATGCAAGCAATGCTCATCTGTGGTTTGCAAATGGCTACCATATCAGTTAAGGGATTTCCAAATGATGTAAAAAATGAGGATGGTGAGAGAGTGATTTTATTCTTTCTCTTCAACATCTGTATCATTTGGCTACTATTTCATATACAGGCACATTGTTTTACTGAATAACATGACTGTATTTAGAAATATTAATAAACTAGATAGTACATGCTAATGATTAATGGTGATAGTGGCTCAGACACATGAGGAAGATATTGCTTGGTTTATTTTATTATTTGAATTTGATTTTGTGGTCTCCAGTACTCTTATATCTTATACAGGTATTGCATTGGTAGTGAACAACTTAAAGTTTTGAAGATATAATGTACTGTTCATGCTGAAAATGAGTGAGAGAAATTGGCTGGCTTGTATTTGGAGGATAGGGGGTGATGGGTTTTTTTTTTTTAATATTTTAGTTCTTTTCCCATCATCTTCAATAATCCCCAGGAGCACGAGACTTTCTATCTATCTCTAACTCTGATGCTTGTTCACTCCAGGAACACCAGTCAAGGGATGGCCACGGCAAGAGAGTCTCCACTTATTCCTGTTAGTGTCATAGTGCTTGATTTTTTTCAAGAGTTTCAAGACAATATTTAAGACACGCTTCTATGCTGGTTAGGGTTTGCATTGCCAGTTTGATCAATTTTCATGAAAGAAACATTTAAAACTAGTAGACAGAGTGTAACAGTGTGCATTTATGAAATGGTTCCTAAGTTAAGCTTGATGAATTACATAGAAGTGTGAGAAGCCTTCAGCATACCCATGCTTAAATAAAGAACGATAAGAGGGACATGATAGTCTTATAATTTAGCATTACAAAAATATTCATAAGAGAGAGTCCTACCATTGTAAAACTCCTGCCCCCTTATATGTTGATTTATGATTACCCCAAGACCCCTTTCTGAAAGGGCCTGGATGTTATCCAGGAGCTACTTCAGCACCAAGACAGATGGAGTCCGGTAACACCACCCTGTATATACATCTGGGGTAATTATATTTAGTCATGATACTTATTGCTACTTACAAGCCTAATTTAAACAAATATCTACGTTGTTTCGCCTGGACCATTGTTATATTTTGTTCGTTGAACACTTATGGTTTTGGTATATTCTAATTACTTTTGAAGGGAACTTGTATAGTTTGACATCAATCTTATGAATTGATATAACAAAAATATTCACAAGAGAGGGCTCTGCTGTTGTTAAACTCTTACCTATATATGTTGATTTATAATTACCCTAAGACTTCTTTCTGAAATGGTTGAGTTGCTAGCCAGGGGCTGCTGCAGTACCAAGACAGGTGGAATCCAGTAACATCACCTTGCATATACAGTTGGGTATATACTTACATAATTATTACATGACAGCTGGAGACTGAGTGTGAACGAATGGGGCCTTTGTTGTCTTCCTAGCGCTACCTTGCACACATGAGGGGGGAGGGGGTTGTTATTTCGTGTGGCAGGGTGGCGATGGGAATGAATAAAGGCAGACAGTATGAATTATGTACATATGTATATATGTATATGTCTGTGTGTGTATACATGTGTATATGTTAAGATGTATAGGTATGTGTATTTGCGTGTGTGGACGTTTATGTATATACGTGTGTATGTGGGTGGCTTGGGCCATTCTTTAGTCTGTTTCCTTGCACTACCTCACTAACGCGGGAGACAGCGACAAATGTATATAGACTGTGATCTACCTTGTTTTGTCTAAACTATTTGACACATGTTATATGTTGGTATCTTCTAACTACTTTTGAAGAGAACATGTAAATCTTTATGTCATATCTAAGTTTGTGATTATGTGTAGTTTTGAATAGCAAGTTTTCTTCATTTATTGATTTACAGCTGGCATTATATAAAAGTCATGTAAATAGGAAAAAGTAGATCCTAGTGTATCTCTGGCTCCTTTCCCATGTGATATAGCTAGAGCCCGAGGACAGGTGATTACCTTGTAGGCTTTTCAGGTATTGCTTTTAGATATGTAATGAAATAGAAGACAGTGCAGAAGTTTATGTTAAGAAAGGATTTTCTCATGGAACTCATGATTCTTATTTGGGAGGCAGTTTATATATGATTGTTTTAATTTTTTCGTTAGTGATACAAGAACATTGGCTTTCTCTTATTACAGGAATCTCATTCTCAGGGATGTCATACTCATGGATGTGATATACAAGGTCTTCTTAATTTGGAGCGTAGCACATTCAACATATCAGGCTTCAAACAACTTTGATCATTCCTTACATTTGAGTCAGAATCTTGTGAAGGAAAAGATATCTACTGATGAGAAAGCCTCAGGTAGAAGATTGGATGGTCTTCTTACAAAGAAATGTTATGGTGATGGTGCTTTATCGTATGAAGATACTATTTGTACTAGATGTTGTAGAGGTGCTTGGATTCACAACTATTATGCTCTAGCATTCTGGAATTCTGTTATAAAGGGGAAAGCAGACAGTGAGTGTCTATTACAGAATGGAAAAAAAGATGATGTATTTCATTTACATAAGCATATTCAGAATAAAGAATTAGGTGTAACCAATAATTGCAATGAAAATAATGAAAGTGGTGCTCCAGTAAGTCCGGTAAATTTAGAAAGCTCAAGTCCTCACAGCATATATTCTTCAGTCTGGTGCTATTCATCGCCAGAATCCGGTCTTCGATGTAATTTTCAGAATCTTCATTTTAATTTGTTATTGAAAGAATATGCCTTTGTATACAGCCCTGATTCTATTGTATATGGTATAAAGAACATTAGAGATTTGCAAGAACAGTTGTATCTGTCATCTGTGAAAGGACACAATGCTTTCCAGATGCGTATAGTGGTTGTACCATATACTTCATTTGTTACAAAATATAAAAGCAAAATTATTCATGGCAAGAGTCTTCTTATGGCTCGTTTCAAGCCAGATAATCTTATGCACGTATTTCATGATGACCTTCTGCCGATATACTTTACAATCCAGGAGCTTTGCACAAATATAAGGTCATGCATTGAGGACTTGAAACTTATTATTACTGATGAAAATGAACGTGGGATGTACTGGGACCTCTTTCAGTTATTGTCAAAGAAGATTATGTTGATATCTGAACATAAGAATAACAGCCATACCTGGTACTGTTTTGAGAGTGCTTTCATTGGTCTAAACATGATAAGTGTGTGGTACCAATATGGCTTTGGGAAACCACAGGGACCAGAGATAAAAAGCACCATTTCAGGGCATCTTTTGAGGCAATTTACTGGTTTTGTAAAAAAAGAGCTAGAAGTACCTCAGCTACCAAATGATGCACTTGTAGGGGTTTTGATATCTAGAAAATTTATTCGTAAAATATTGAATGAAAATGAAGTGGCTGCAGTTATTCAAGACCACCTTGCAGTGCTAAGTGGCCAAGAGAATTCAGATGTCAAGATTTTATCTCTTGAAGAAAATGGTCTACATGTGGTCATAAGGGAATTATCTCGAGCTCGTGTAGCTGTAGGAATGCATGGTGCAGCTTTAATTCTTGGTATGTTTCTTCCACCTGGATCTCTTTTGATAGAGATTTGGCCTTTTGGGATAGATCCCAGTGCTGCTACAGTGTACAAAACAATGTGCGAGTTGGAAGGCTTTGGTGTTATGTATGTACCATGGGTGAATAAGGACAGTGAAAATACAGTATTTCATCCTGAATACCCTACCTTCTATGGGGGTCTAAGTCATTTATCATATAGTGAGCAAGAGGACACAATTAGAAGTCTTTATGAAAATTTAATTCAGGATTTAGAATGTTGTGATAATCCAAATTGGCTTTTTAGAGTATACCAAGATACAAAAGTTCATATCTCTGAAAGTGGTAGTAATTATAAAAGTGTTTCATTTTCTAGTGTTTTGAAAGAAGGTTTAAGAATGTCAGAAGAATATGAGATAAGTGATGAAATAGCTAGAAACAGAATGCAGTTTCAGATGTATCCTTCTGTAGTGCAGGAAGCAAAGTGCTATTTAATCAGAAACAGCTACCATACGAAGATGTTCTTAGAATGGAAGGACCCATGGAACACTGAAGATATTAACTGTCAAGATATCTTCTTTGAAGTTGTGGTACAGGCACATGGTGATAGTAAAGTTATAAGAAATGTTTTGCATGACAGGAGGTTCTTGAAGAAATTTGATTTGGAAGTTGAATCTACTGATACATGGATTACGTGTTTTTGTGATGATATTGAAGGTGCTGTCCAGTATGTAAAATGTATCTGATCATTTTGAAAAGCAAGAATTTTCATTTACTATGCCTCTTGCTTTATTTGATACTCTGCTAATGAAATTATAAAAGTTTATGTGACTTGGGTATTTTACTCAAATCCCACTTACTGGAAAGAAGACCTGCCCCGGTTTGTGATGTATGCAGTTGCAGTGTTACCTCGGAACATAAGCTAACATGATGTGAAAAAATATGAGTCTTAAGAGTCATCTCTTGATTATATGATATCAATGGAATGAATAAAGTTATTGAAGAAATTTCAAACCAATATTCATGTAATAGACAACATATTTCTAAAGGAAGCCAAAATATATAATTTTATATAAATTTTTTAAGTTTTCAGATATCTTTTACAGGAAGCCAAAATATATAATCCACTGCCATACAGATTACACTGATGAAATCATAATATGATATTCAGCATGGTTTCTTCGCAAGTGAAAATTTTTCAACAAAATGAGGATAGCTCGTATCTCATCATTGACAAATTAGTTTCTTAAGTACCCTTTAAATAGTTTGTCATTTAAGATCCTTATGGTGCTGATTTAGATAGGATCACATCATTTAATCACTGATTTTACCATACTGAAGATTGACTGTTTACAGTGTAATCATATTTTGACCCCTGCAGTGAAATTTAAGTTTTCCTCTGTGTTTTCGTTCAGGTTTGGAAAAGATTTTAGAATTTACACTGACTAACCAGTTTATTCTGTAACCTAAAGATAACTCATGTTATTGTTAGGTTCTTATGATCACCAGCCACAAATATCATTGATGCATGAACAAAACATGATGTAAATGCTTGTGCTTTTGTGATCCGGACTCATGAACCAAAAAGGGATCCCCATTTTGTAAACAAAAAGCTCTGGATTCAAGTAGTGAAATTGAAGAAATAGATATTTTGAAATGAATATTATTACACAATATACTAACAGGGCCTTTATGAGACAATTGTATAGTCAAGGCAGCGCTTCATGCAGGAGCAGTGAAATATGGACTCCCTTAGAGTGAGAATTTCCTTAGAGAGTCTGTACTTCTCTCAATTCTTTCATTATGATTTAGCTTTTCCAAGGATGATTGCTCATAAAGTAGCCTTTTTCAGGATTGCTAGAAAACCTGTTCATTGAATATAAATCCATTTTGGGGAATAGATATTACTTAGTAACATCAGTTTGACTTATTGTACTCAGTCATTAGATGTTAGTGGTATCCAGTTCTTGATAACTCATTTACATGACTCTAGAGGTTGCTGTTCTCAAATAAAATGCCTGAACTAAAAAATGGTGCCTTTATTTAGACACCTGCGATCTGGAGTATGTATGTATTTAGTCACTCCATCAGAAAGAGAAATAACTCTAAAAAAAGAAATGTCAGAAAATGAGTTGTGAATGGCATGATTCTATTTAGATTGACTAGTTCTGGTGTCATTTTTATGAAACATAGAATGTACAGAGGCCTACTGTTTTTTTTTCAGCCTAATTATGAACAGGAAGTTGATTAATTTTATTGTCTTTGTTTATATAACCTTAGGACCCCATGTGTAGTTATCCTGCAGTTCTAAACACTAATACACTCAGTAGTAGGGAAATAATAGACTCCTTACTACTATTCAGTGAGAAGTTCTTTGATGAGATTGCACAAGTATCTCGTTTGTCCATTGTCACACAATGATAGAGTCTGTAAATTGCCCAAGTATCCCATTTGTCCATTGTCACACAATGATAGTTTCCGTAAATTGACTTCATTTTCCAGTGTAACTTCATGTGGAGTCCAGTAGCACCAGTTGGTTGATTACCTTAATTTATTGAAATAGATGTTAGATATCTTTTATGTGGCTCTTGCAACCTCAAGGCTCCACTCCAGTTAGGAGCAGGGAAATAATGGACTTCTTTGAATTAAGGAGTTCCTGTATGAAACTGTCTTGTTTTTTATCTACCAATATCAGTGATACTTTCTTACCAGAGAGGACTTTTCTCTCACAGTTAAACCACAAACAGGCAGAGTTTAGTATGATCAAAGGAAGTAGATGATAGTTAAGACATTCTAAGGGAAATTATGGACTCCTTTGAATTAAGGAGTTCCTGCACAAATCTGTAATGCTTTTTATCTACTGATAACAATGATACTTTCATACCAAAGGTGACTTCACTTAATGTTATACCACAAGCAGGCGTAGTTTAGGAAGATCGGAGGAAGTAGATGAAAGTTAAAACATTCTTATGGTTCTAGCCTACTGTCATGTTATTAGAATTGAATTGTTTAGGCAGTACCGAGATAGTGTGTAGTTTGAAAGTAAAGAAATTGTTTGTTATCCTGGATTATACCATTTCAATTTGCATTTCAGTTTGATGATAAGTACTGGATAGGTACATACAGTACTTATCTGTATGAGTC
>JAUTXX010019685.1:0-18758 GCA_032273605.1 Panulirus laevicauda
GAGAGAGAGAGAGAGAGAGAGAGAGAGGGAGGACCCTTTCACTTCGAGTGCTTCCCCGAACTGAACGCCAACGCGATCTCTATGTCTTGTGGTCGTTCTAGCGTTGGACGGAGCGCCCGGGAACAGGGAGCGGGTGAGGGACAGACCTCCAACCATCCCCCAAGGTGTATCCGTTAAAACCGTTGTGACCGTTATTACCGTTATGACCGTTATTACCACGTGTGTGACAACGGCCGTGGGGTCGTTCAACCCGCCGCTGTTGTTAGATCCGCTAGGGCTGTGCATATACTGCCTGTTGTTGTGGTCTTAAGGTGCCCTGGTGGTCTGTATGTTTTCTCCCGTTCCTTCGTGTGTATGTCTTCTCCTCCCGTTCCTTCGTGTGTATGTCTTCTCCCGTTCCTTCGTGTGTATGTCTTCTCCTCCCGTTCCTTCGAGTGTATGTCTTCTCCCGTTCCTTTCGTGTGTATGTCTTCTTCCGTTCGTTCATGTCTTCGTTTCTCTTCGTATGGCGGGGTACCGGGTCCTGGCCTCTTGCATCAGCCTTCTCTGGTCCAGAAATCACTTTCATTTCTGTGGCTAAAAAGGTCCGCAGGTACGTCGGTCTTGCCTGCCTTCTTGAAAAGATCTTTCTTTCTAAGAAGTGGTCATGTGATTGTATGTCACACACCGGATGGGTCAGGATTTTTTAGGAATGTTACCTGGGGACTTTCGATGAGGCCAACAGACCAGACTCCCCTTCCTCTCCATCTTTGCTGCCCTTTCTGTAGTTATTGATGGGTTAGGTAAGAGCTGGTGAGGAAACAGCAGGACCATGGGGTCTAGCCTAGGTCATTTTAAGGGTAAGATCTAGTAAGGGAATTACACTGCTGGACTAGAAGGTCATGGGGGCCTGGACCCTTGTGGTAGACTCCAGTGGAGGAGGGGAAAATGTGGAGAAATGTTGAAAAGCACTGTGATGTTGGTGGCATGGTGATGGGTAGTGTGACAGTGGATGGTATGGTGATGAACATTTTGATGGTTAGTATGATGGTTGTGACCCGTCTCATGTTAGGATGTGTCCTAATGAGCTCATGTGTTGTGATGTGTCATGTTCTTTTGTATTGTGAGGAGGTATAGTGTTGTGATGAGTTCCTTTGTTGGTGTGTGTGATGAAGTGTGGTGCTTTGGTAGAGTGTCTTGGTGTGACAAAGCAACAAATTGTATTGCTGTGTTGTTATGGTGATTTGATAAAGTATGGGGTGGTTATGTGATGCTGCTTTGTGTTGCTGTAATGGTGTGCTGTGTGCTGTAATAACATACATTGTGTTGCTATGGTGGTATGTATGGCTGTAATTTTATGATGTGTTGCCATGATAACAGGTGTATTAGTGATGGTATGCCGTGGTGTTGTGATGGTCTCCTGTGTTGTTGTAATAGTACCTTGTGTGTCAGTAATGTTATAACATGTTCCTGTAATGGTACATTGTGTTACAGGTTGTGGCATGACATGGCGGACGTTCTGGGCCCACGGGCGGATGTGTGCGGCCCATCCATGGGAGGTGATCTTCTCTGTCATCACAACTACAGTTGCTATGATCTCCCTGGTCGACTGGTACAAGGACCCAAGCCTTCCACGCACTCCGCAGGTACACACAGACACACATGAAAATGCGTTAACACATCCCCTTCTATGTCAAGACTGATAGTTTTTCTGTTTCTTTATGTCACTGGCACAGCAATTAGATTCTGAGTGCTTCTTACTCATTATAGGGGGTTTATAACAGTTTTAAACATGAAAATTTTTAAAGAATTGCTGGGATATTTGTAAATAGGAAATTTTTGTTTGCAAATCCAGTCATTGGATTGTTTCTTTTTATATGTGTCTGTGAAGTATTGTAATTAGAGCCTTTGTGAATTGGGAGATAGGTGTATAAGTGTCAGGGCAGTCTACATGCAGGCAGTCAAATTGTAATACCACATGGGAGTCACTCTCAGTAGGGCTTTATCATTGTCTGTAGTCGGAAAGAATACATTGTTGTCAAAGTCCTTTTTGCCCCAAAGAAACCCACCTTCCCCTGCTCCCATGTGGATTATGGCCTCAAAGCTGCTGCATTTGTGAGGTTGTGTGATAATAATAACAGTAATACTACTTTACTACTACTGCTAATAATAATTATAATTTTTATACATTTATGAATAGATGAATAGGTACATTAAAGTATTTGTGCACAGTAGTCGTAAACTGTTTCTAATAGACCTTCTTTTCTCCTTAGGAATATCAAGGACTGGATGTTGTTGTAATGACCATTTTGCGTTGTTCTGCTCTTCTCTACACATACCACCAGTTTCGTAAGCTGCATAGGATTGGCTCCAAGTATATTGTGGGTAGGTACTTCCCTTTTTACCTGTAATATTAGTATAGTAATGCTTTGTTTAAATTTGGTACCATTTTCAGCTTTCCATCTTTTCTTTGTGCTGTTGTACACAAGCAAAGGGGATGAAGGTGTGCTCGAACTACAGATTCATGAGGTTGAGTATTCCTGGAAAATTGTATGGGATGGTATTGATTGAAAGGGTGAAGATAGGTACAGAGCATCAGATTAGGGAGGAGCAGTGTAGTTTCATAAGTGGTAGAGGATGTGTGGATCATTTGTTTGCTTTGAAGAATGTGTAAGAAATACTTAGGAAAACAGATGGATTTGTACGTAGCATTTATGGATCTGGAGGAGGCATATAATAGGGTTAATAGAGATGCTTTGTGGAAGGTCTTAAGAGTATACGGTGTGGGAGGTAAGCTGCTGGAAGCAGAGAAGTTTTTATGAAGTGTGTAAGGCATGTGTATGAGAAGGAAGAGAGGAGAGTGATTGGTTCCCAGTGAAGTCGGTCTGTGGCAGGAGTGTGTGATGCCCCCATGATTGTTTAAATTGTTTATGGATAGGATGGTTAGAGAAGTAAGTGCAATAGTTTTGGAGAGAGGGGCGAGTATGCAGTCTGTGGGGATGAGAGGGCCAGGGAAGTAAGTCAGTTGTTCCAGTTCAGAGCTCTAACTGATAAAGGCATTAAACTGGGCAATAATAAAATGGCTCCAGTGATGCATGCCAAGAGCATCATTGCTCACCTGCAAGCAATATATAAGGGTTTCATCGGGATATTGGTCATAACACAAACAAGGATTGTGCTCACATGATAAATGTTTTAATTCAATTTATTGATAATAACAGTGAATTTTAATAGTTTCCTCAAAAAAGTTTCAGTATTTTTTGCATTAGCAAGGTAGTTTCAGGAACAGTGAATGAACAAAATAGGAAAAAATCTTTACATTGCTTCCTACAGTGTTCTTTCTTTTGAGAAGTAAAGCCTTCTTGCTCCCACCCATCTGAGTCGCTTTCTGTAACATGTGGATGTGTGTGTCCTTCCATGTACTTATATGGCTTCTGCCACATTGTGGATGTTTTGCATAATTCCTTCCATGCACCAGTATCATAGTTTATTGCAACCTATATCAACAGATTTCTTTGGTGAATCTTTTTCGCACATGTACTCCTCTTCATTCCTTCCATTTTACCCTCACTTCTCTCCAGTATCTACTCCTAGTAGCCTTTCTCAGGTGCTGTTTTTCAAGTTATTTATCAAACATCCATTTCCTTGTAAGTTTTTGTACAACTTCAACATTCCAATTTTCTCTGTCAACTTTTCCCTTCTGAATACCTTTTTACACTCTTCTGTAACTGTGAGAAATTACATATTAATCTTTAGATACAATCATGTTTTGCAGTTTATAGGAAGCTCAAGAATTTGGTAGCCTTAAAGTATCTCACTATTGAATGTCTTAATTGTATAGTATATATTTTATAAAGAAAGCTCTTACTTTTTTCATGATTAAGATTGATTAACTCCGATAAGGAGTGACCTCTCTGAAATATTTTAGCTTGTGCGAGTGATTATTTATGGACTGGGCTTAAAAGTTACAATGATTTTTCAGGGATTGCAGGGCTGTTTGTTGTATTTTCAAGCTTTGTGTTTAGTTGCTCTGTCATCAAGCTGTTGGACAGTGATGTGTCTGATCTGAAGTAAGTACTTTTCTTTATTTTTCTTTGTCTTATTTGATGGTAAAACATAATTATAGTCTTGATTACTTTTAATGCTGACCTGTGATAATAAGCTTGCTATAAGAGTTCTACAAATTGGTAAAATATATGGTTATTGCATATATGATTTCAAAAATTAAGAGTTTGTCATAAACTTTTATATCAACTTTGTTATGCTGTGATGTTCCTCTCAACATATTACAATTCCTTGAAGGGCTGGAGGTTAGAAGCAACATATGCAGATAATATAATTTTAATAGAAGAATTTTGCACGTGAAGTACAGGCAGTGCTGATTACTTTTGCAAGAGAGTAAGCCAAAAATTTATTTATACTGCAGTGGCTGAGTTGACTCACAGACTCGATCATCATTTAGTGGAAAAAGAGTACGGTTTCTTCAAGGAACTTCTTGCTTCCAAGGAGTCTGTCCTGTCCTTGGTAGTGGGTTTTGCTCAAGCATGTTCTTCACACTTTTACGTCTAGTTTCACATAAAACCTGCTCACTTCCCAGCATGATACATTCTTACAGATGCTTTCATGATGGAAGAGTGAAATGTTGATAGCTTCTTTATAGACCTTGTAACAGACTCCCCACAGATGCTCAGAAGAAAATAATGACTTTAGAAGAGCCCCAGAAAATAATAAAATGAATTACTTATGAGCTGTAAAATGAATTAGGGTAGATTTATGTACATTTACTATTTTTTAGAGCAAAAGGTCGGGATGCTTTTGTTGCATATATTGGTTCTTTTCTAATAGATTTGGTTTTGCAGTTTTGCTGGTGGGAACCTCCATGCCAGTTAATGCAGTCCTAAGTTTTTGTTTTTGAAGGTATTAGATGGTTGTATGTTCACTTATATAATTTTAAAATGTATTTCTCATTTTTTAATATTTTGTTTCTTTTCAGGGATGCTCTGTTCTTCTTCCTTCTTCTGGTGGATCTTAGTAGGGCAAGTCTTCTAGCTCAGTTTGCCTTGTCATCTTCTAGCCAGACTGAAGTTCACACCAATATTGCTTATGGCATGGCTCGCCTGGGACCATCCCTCACTCTTGATACAATTGTCGAGGCCCTAGTCATAGGGGCTGGCACACTTTCAGGTGCATATACTGTTACCCAGGTATCAGTAGGGTTATATGTTACTCTTATTTTGCTTTTGTTCTTTTAAGGATTTGTTTTCATTGTTCTTCATATTCCAATGAAATATGCATCAAGTGATCAAGAATTTTTAAATATATTGAACTCCAGTTAGATGTAATATTGAACTAACAGGATTACGCAGAAAATCATAGAAATACTAATACTTCAAGTGTTTACAGGTGTGAGTCGTCTGGAGCAGATGTGTGCCTTTGCCTGCATGTCCATCGTAGTAAATTATGTTGTCTTCATGACCTTCTTCCCAGCTTGCCTCTCTCTTGTCCTGGAGGTAAGAGGGATCAGGGAAAGAGAACTGAGGGATCAGGGATAGAGAACTTAGGGCTTTTTGTGTCTTTGTGGTAAAAGTCATGAAGTATTGATAGTTGATTTTTTTTTTTACACGCACACACACACACAAAAAAAAAAACTTTTAGTTACTTGCTGTGATATGATGTTGGAATCAATCTATCCATCTATCTATCTATGTCTCATGCCTGTTCCCCCTGGGAACTCCCATTAAGGAGGTGGCCACAGCAAGTCTCCATTTATCCTTGTCCTTACATGCCTCCTTTGCTAGAATACAAAGGGAATATTCCTTTAAGTATGATCCCCAATATTTAGCATGGTTAAATTGTATAAAACTGTGAGACAAATCTCTGTTCACTTGATCTGCTCCATATAGGGAGGAACTTAAACATTGAAATGTAGATAATTTGAAATCCAAGTACATCTGCAAGGATAGGCAAAGAGGGAAAGAGATTAAATGCTTTCCTTAGGTATCTGGACTTGTTATATTTTGAAGTAAGGTATATGGTAATGAATTTCATATTCAAGAGATTAAATGACACTTTAGATGTTGATGTTAGCATTCTTCCATCATTTCTCTCCCTCCAGTACTCTTGCACTCTTTTTTTCCCCCATGTCACAAGTGGTCTTTCTCTCACACCAACCCCTTTAATCGTACTATCGTACATGCCCTTGTAAGCTCCGTCTTGCATTCTTTCCACATGCCCAAACCACCTTAAAGTATTACGTTTCACCCATTCTTCAGCTTCATAATTCATTCACTCCATTTAGTCATACCGCATGCTTTCAAATAGCTCATATTCTCAGCCTTGATTCTCGACCTCAGTGACATAGGTTAATTCATCATAATTTGGCACCTTGCTTAAGTATGGCCAATTTTTCAAATATTAGCATTTCAATGAATAGATGAATTATTGCAAAAACTGAATTATGGAATACTGATTTTTTTTTCTCTGTAATGTGATATATATAAAAATCTCCCAAGCATTTTGATTACCAACTTTATCCATACTTTTCCAATTGTCAAAGACCAAGTAGTAGTTCTCTAAGCCTATGTAAATAATTTTGCTTGATTTGGCTTTCAAAGTGAAGTATTAGCCTATTCCTTTGCTCGGGAAGAAAAAAAATATATATATAATAAGAGTAATGATTACCCCAGGAACTGTACATGTAAGTTTACATGTATAGGTGAAAGTTTACGTTTTCCCTAAAACACTGTATTAGATTGTAAATATGATTGTATTGGTGTTAACATTACATTTCAGTTATCGAACCGGTGTTCTTCTGGACAGCCTCCATGGCAGATGGCAACACTGGCCCGTGCCATGGTAGAAGAAGAGAAGCCCAACCCTGTTGTCCAGCGTGTTAAGGTATATTAGTGATAGTGAAGCCTGCCATATTTTAAGCTGCATATTCTCAGCTTTGCCATACTTTTTTTTTTGTTCTTTTTATGTACTTCTTTATATCTCCAGCATATGCATAAGGATGCTGAAGTCTTTACTTTTTTCTCTCTTTTTTTGTGATTTGAAGTCATTACTAGCAGAATGCATCTGTAATGTTCAGGCAAGGGAGGCATTAGTGAATGCTTGAATTATAGAGGTAGGAGTAAGTTGAATATACTCAGTAAGGGGCATTGGAGATTGGTGATTGAGTGGCTGGTGGTTTGCATAGAATATGGGTTTGATACTTTTGTTATGCAGTCTTTATAACACCAGTGTGTAGCTGTGATGTTCTTACTGCTCTTTAATGTTTCCTGAGAGGGAATGTGGGTTAGAGGCAACATATGCAGATGGTCTTTTACTGTAGGAGCTTGCACATGAATTGCAGGCATTGTTTAAAGATTTTGCAAGAAATGAAAATCAGTTCTGTTTGCATGTAGAATTACCATGTTTGTCTGGAATAAGGAGAGAGGTATAGGTGGATTGGGCTTATGGAGATGACTGAGAGGGTATAAGTGTCCAGAAGTGGAGGGAAAAGAAAAACGGAAACCGAGGAGGTGGAAGGATGGAGTGAAAGAGGCTTTTGTGTGTTTGGGGCCTAAACTTGCAGGAGGTCGTGAAGCGTGTCTGTGATAGAGTGAATTGGATTGATGCGGCACATGGGGAATGACATAGTGTCAATGGGCTGAACCAAGGCATATGGAGGGGTTAGGGGAATCCACAGAAAAGTCAGTGAGGCATCATTAACTGATCAGTTTGCTAATGATGTGCATGATGATTTCACCACAACCCTGGTTTAATGCTGATATATCCCCAAATATAGGTCATCATGTCAGCTGGACTTCTGCTAGTTCATGGAATCACTCGTTGGTCCCTGTGTCTCTCAGCCAATTCTGTTACGCTGAAGGACACTGCAGCATCTTTTAACTCCTCAACAGACCCACATGTTATTGTCAGGTTGGTATTTTATGCTTTCATAAATATGACACTTTCAGAAAATGAGAATTCTCAATGTTTGGTTTGTAAGATAAGCTCATGAAAGTTCACCAAATTGGTTTTGCTTTGAAGAAAGCAACAAAGGGCTTGCTAGTCTTATATAATTTGCTGGAGTGTGATAGTATAGCTCAGTATGGTAAGCAAAATTAGACTTATTATGAAAAATATTACAGTATTGTCAAGGATGATGATAAATGATAGAATGCCGCAAGCTGGTATGAAAATACAAAATTCACTCATGAATGACGTAAGGATTCTAATTCAAGTAGGTAATTGAGGAACAGGCAGAAGATTGAATGTGAGGTAGAATAATAGTTAGCATATATATATATATATACACACATACAGAAACTTCAGTAGTCCATTGATATTATGAATGTGCAGTGGTTATGTTTGCATAAGGTTGTGTGTATTATCCTGATATATGAAGGTGGGCTTGACATCAAGATTTATCTCATCGCCTTGGATGTGGGTGCTACCAAATCACATGCATGTGGTTCCGCCATGAGTGAAAAGTTTCATCAGAGAACTTGATTCAAAGGAATCCATCACTTCCATGTTCTTTGCTTGGTCACAGGCTTGGATCTTTTGGAATATGAATAGAATGAATTATTCTTCACAGACACACACAGTCATAGGGTTATGAAATTCGGACACTTCCATTCTTTTTTATTATTTATGTAAAAGCAATAATGATCATTGATCTTTTGCAATTTAATATTTTTGGGTATGTGAAAGATACCAGTAGCAGCATTTCTTGATGTAAAGGATGTTGATATCCATTTCTTAGTATTATTTAATATCCTATTATTATAATGTAATGCCTAAGAATGAAATACTCTGAGAAAAAGCAGAGAACTAAAAAGTACAAGATTTTGTTCAACAGCAAAGGGGTGAAAGAGTATAGAAAGATTTGTTGTAAAATTCACTTACCCGAGAATTAACTTGGCATCTTTGCTGTGTACTGCATTTCTGAGTCTTTATTAGATAAACAACTGCATTATTGAGACTGTATTAGATAAACAGGATAGAAGAAAATAGGCTTTGTATATTCTTGTGTAATATAAAACTTAAAAGATAATTTTCACAGTTCTTTTTCATATGACATTGGCTGTTTGTTAGGTAGGTAGATCTGATAAGATAACACTACTGTGCATTGTTATGTGGGTGTGTGGATGGCAGTGTGTATTGTTTGGTACATTGCTGTCATGTATATTTGGCCTCACCGTCTTAAGTATTTTGTGATCAAAATAGAGTGGGTGGATTCCCTGTAGACACATTTATATGCGGTAGCTTGAATGTCAGTTGCATTAACATCTGACCACTTGTGAGGTTTGCAGGAGCAGGTAATAGAGGCATCAGAAAAAGGCACTGGTATAACAACCACTGAGGTATGTGGAAGTGTAAGGATAAGGTATTGGAAAAAAAGCAGTAGTATGGTAGAATTATGTCACTAGGTTAAAATTGTGTCAGAAATGTCAGTTTTAAGAAAGATATATATCTTGAAGAACAGTTGAATGCTTTAGTGAACTGTTTTGAACGGAAGTCAAGAGCCAAAACTTGCCGAGGATATGTGGCTTAGTATGAATTCCGAAAGTAGCTAGAATTTGGTTTTATAATAAAGGAAGATTTTTGAGATGAGGATAGAAGAATGATTGTGAAAAAGGGGTTCATGAGAGGTAGAGTGAACACTTTAAACATGTGATGTATGATGATTTAAGATGGGTTATTGGTATAGTGGAACTATAGGTTAAAAGAGAGTGAAATCTACTGGAGTATAAATTATTATAAAGGAAGTAAGGAGCATTATCAAAATGTTTAAGAAAGATGGGGGATTAGGAGGTGAATGGAGAAAGTAAGATGGTAAAGAGTAGAGGTAAAATGTTAATAGAGTTGATTTGGAGAGTTTGTATGGCACCGTGGCAAGGTGCATGTGTGGTAGATTAGACATAAAAGCATTGACTTCTGTTGTGCTTAGGGTAAGGATAATTACAGTGAATGCAGTTATAAACGGAATGATTCCACACAGCTAATTTGGTATTGTGCTTGGCCTAATAGTGACTCGCAACAGTAAAGTACAATTCTTCATTTACGTAAATATAGGTGAATTGGGAAAGGAGGTATGAAAGCCAGATGTTTGCACTGAAGCAAGTTCTGGAGGATATATTAGAATAAGAAAAGTTTTGTCACAGAGAAACCATATGGTCAAAGTAAACAGAAATTGTTTTTAGTAAGTCATAGTAGACTTTCACATTCATAAGAGAATTGAAAGCTGTAAAGAGTTTGTGTTGTTTTAAAGTACAATTTTTGGCATTTTGAAATGCTTTTGCCAGTTATCCTCCAAATAGTTTGGGATTATCCTCACATATCTCCTGATAATTTTTCAAAAGTACATCCATTTAACATTTCTGATGATGACACTTACTACAGTTTTATTTTTGCAAGTGTCTCCCATTAGCCTTTAGCCCTTCTTGACAAATCAACTTAAAAAATTATATAGAAAAACTGTGATACATGTTTTGTTACATTTATACTCTGGCTAACATATTGAGGTTTGCCACACATCCACAAACAATAAATTATCTTTTTGAGATAATTTTCATTTTTCATTTCCAATTTTCCCATAATCATTTCTTTTCTTGGTCTTTACCTTCCATACTTCCTTCCATATACTTTTCTCTGTGAATTTCAGCCAGGACAGCCTTCATTCTTTTCTTATTTTTACTTCATATTACACTTATCCATAACCATCATACCCAATTCTTCAGTAAATATGTTAAACAGTTTTTCATTTGTGTGTATGATGCATGGAGTAAAGATGGAATGTGATCAAAATGTTTGAAAAATCTGCATGTTATAACCATTTAAACATGGTAAAAAGTGACACGAGATGTAAAGAGAAATTATTTTCCTTAGGTTGTTGAATGCTGGGCTAGACCACATTGTGTTCACGGTGATTCTAGTCGCCTTGATTGTCAAATATGTGCTATTTGAGTCACAAGGGCAGTTAGAGGAAAACCTTATCCATGATAGCCTTCAAACCACTCAGGATTCTCTTGACAGCTCTGGACTCTCTGGCAAAGGTAAATGTTTACATATATTTTATTTTAAGCTTGGCAGGATAAGAGGAAGTAAGAGGACTAATGATAATATTATAGGCTTATGGATGATTTTTTTTGTTTGTTATTTGTAGTGCCATTCCCGTAATATATATATATAGAATGGACTAAATTCATAAGTCCTTACAGAATATTCATATTTTAACTTGAATTATATGAGTAAACAGGATGCTGTCTGCATTCACATTCTCATCACTCAGTGCATTCTATTCCTCCTCTACTCGTACTATAAAAGAACTTCTTTAAATATTTTCAAGCAAGTATTTTGCTGAATATCATGTTAGGGACTGTGGTTGTACAGTCATTTCATCATTTGAAGAAATGTTTGCTGACATCATCAGATTGGTTTAAACTCTTAAAGGTCACCTCTTACTCATCTCTTTTCCATTTAAGGCCTCTGACATTTCATTTTAACCAAGCTGTCTTAAATCTGGTACCAACATTGTTGCCTCATTCTAGATCTCTGTTAATATTTTGTGCTTCTTTAAATGTGCTGACCAAACATGAGAACTATATTCTTAGTTATAGCCTGATTTTCAAATAAGTCTTTTTTTGACTTGATAGTGGTCATAGTATGTTGACCCCCTAGTCACTCATTGGAGAACAGACCTGCTGCGATAAGTGACAGCTATAATATGTACTAATGATGTGTAAAAATATAGAAATCTCAGAATCAGATATGAATTAGATAATAACAGTGGTAAATATAAAGGATTTGGAGAAATTTCAAACAGTGATGTTAATGTAAACAGACTATTGAGTTTTTAAAGATAGCCAAAATATATGATTCCACATAAATAGTTTTAGATATTTACATATCTTTTAAAGGAGGCCAATGTGATTAATTCTATGTAGATACTTTGAAGTATAGGATATCTTCCTCATGCATTTGAACAATGAATAAACTTCTAAGTTCTTGCACATTACAAATTCCACATAATCAGATCATTGATGTTTTATGGTAAAGATTGACATATTCTCACTAATATATGCAGAGGTACCTGCTATTTTTACCCAAGTTTTATTTTTCAACATTGATTTCTATATCCTGTTCATATAATTCAAGCTTTATTGAACAATCATGGAGTAAGGTATGTACATGTATTGTTTTTGGCAGGTTCTAGTACTTTAGGGATATTGCGTCACCGGAGCAGAACTCGCACAGTAAGTTGCACTTCAACGTGGGAGGGGTCAGTAATGCCAGCAAATAAAGAAGATAGTAGTACACAAACAGAAAAGGTTAGCGCATGGATGGAAGAGGACAGGGATACAAATGAAGAAGAGAAACCTCCCAGATCAATAGAAGAATGTGTTATTGTAATGAACTCTAAGGTATGAGCTTTGAAATTACAAATGAAGTTGATACTAAGAAATCTTTTTATACTTAAACACACCCATTTTAATTTGCAAATTTGGAAATAAGATTCTTGGAGATGGTGTCTCTACTATTTAGGTTGTATAGTTTTCAAATGGTGTTGATCCAAGGCAATTCACTTGTCTTAACTTTGTTATATATTAAAAAAGTACAAAGTGGTCCGAATGTGCATTCAAGGTTGAGTTTGAATTTTCCTTTTTGTCATGGTTTAGTTATACACTCAAAATTGATTTTCAGTATTGATTCAGGGAAAGGAATTGATCCACTGATCACATTTATGGGTGATTTCTCTCTTATATCATAATAAAGAGTAAGGATTATGGATTCTGTATATACGTTTACCTGGATTTTTAGTTTTGCTGTGTATATAATTCATTACCGTTTCTCTGAACAGGCAGGAGCCAAGTCTTTAAAAAACCAAGAGATAGTACAGTTGGTTGAAAAGAAACACTTGCCAAGCTACAAATTGGAATATCTTTTGGGTAACCCATTAAGAGCTGTCGGTATCCGTAGGACAATTGTAGCACCACACACGGCAAATCATTGTTCCATGGACAGTTTGCCATATGATCACTATGACTATACTAAGGTAAGAAAAATATTTTTTAGTATCAGTGAGGTAGTAGTGGAAATATATTATGTGAAAGAAAGATATGTATGCAATAGCTTATGTAACAGAAGGGTTATTATTGAGGTAAGGAAGATGAAATTTTATAAAAAGGCAACATTTTCATGAAATTTAATTAAGTTTTTAAAGGATGAATATACCTTACCTTAACTATTTGAGTTAGGATTGTCTGTGTTTATATGGTTAATGCAAAACATGTTGCACTAGTTTTGTTGAAATTATTTTACTCAAAATGAGCAACTACAGCTAATCCCGAGATGTATTAATGTCAGATGACCTACTTTCAGACATCATCTTATGAATATTACTGTAAAAAACTGAATGACAGGCTGGTTATCTGGTTAGACATCAACCTGACTGACCGACGGTTACACATTCATTTTCGTGACTAAACCTTCTGTTACTTTGTTATACTGTCAGCCATGTGCACTGATGTATTATTTTTCATATATGGTATCTGTCACAGATAATCAATATTTAACCTTATCCAGGTGATGGGTGTGTGCTGTGAGAATGTAATTGGTTATGTACCTGTTCCGGTGGGTGTTGCCGGACCTCTGCTTGTAAATGGAAAAAAATATATGGTGCCAATGGCAACTACTGAAGGATGTTTGGTTGCCTCTACGAATCGTGGTTGTCGTGCCCTTGTTAATGGAGTCAAGAG
Source organism: Panulirus laevicauda (assembly GCA_032273605.1). Classification (NCBI taxonomy): domain Eukaryota; kingdom Metazoa; phylum Arthropoda; class Malacostraca; order Decapoda; family Palinuridae; genus Panulirus; species Panulirus laevicauda. The sequence goes on from JAUTXX010019685.1 coordinate 13,728, forward strand.
TGAAGTAATTCAGGATGGTATGACCAGAGCACCCAGTGTCCGGCTTCCTACTGCTGCTCGAGCCACGTAAGAACAACCAGCCTGACGCCCACTCCTAGATTATTTGGACTGCAAAGTTCAGTTTTCTGCATATTTTACAATAATCAATTTGTATAGCCTTCTGTCCGTCTATGCATTCTGTTCTCGTATGTATGTACATACTGCGTCATAGTTCACTCACACAGCAACTTATGTTCAGTGCATTGAGGTGAACATGGGCTGCCATACTGATATGAGCATTTGTAATCTATCCAGTCAGATAATTATTTGTAAATTAATCTTATATTGTAATCTGCCTCATTAATGTGTAACTCAGTCTCTATTGTGTTTATATTTACAGTGAGGTATACATGTGGATTAAAAAGAAAGAAAACTATGTGATCATCAAGGAAGGTTTTGATTCAACTAGCCGCTTTGCCCGTCTGCAAGACTTGCATGTGGGTATTGCCGGGCGATTGCTGTACATTCGCTTTGTGGCACAGACTGGTGATGCTATGGGGATGAACATGGTATCCAAGGTATGAAAATATTTTTAGAGTAATAATAACTAGGCCAGTATCTTGGTGGGCTTCTAAAGTAGTGTATCCACCCAAAGTTTTTAAGGAAATGCTACTTGAATCTACTTTGAACAAAATGTGTGATCACTTAGTCTATAAACTGGCCTTCTCCTTTCTTTTGTTTACTCTTTGACTCAGTACCCGTCATTTTAAAAGTAATACTCACTCTGTCAGTCATCCTGTTTTATGTTGTGTTACACAAGGATATAGGTTTGATATGCATTTTTTCGTTATTTACAATAAAAAGACAGTAAATTAGCATTAAAATCCTGGCGAGTCATTGATAGCAAAGGATTTGTAATACCTTATTCTCAGTCCCTTTGCACCTTTTTGTGGTAAATACCAACACTATTTCTATTTTAACTATTATGCTCTGAAAAATCACACATGCCAACCATTTGCTGTTGTTGCATTTAATTTTAGTGTGAACAAGTGTAATGTTTCTACATAAGCAACTACTGATACTGTGTCTGTGGGTGAAACAAAGAGTAGAATGGCAAAGAAAGAATCCCTCTTTCCTCTAGACACATGCTATTCACTTTCCCTTCCATTGATTTGTCATGTGCAAAGTGTAACTCTTCTAAAGTTATTCATGTTAGTCCCCATTAACAATGTGTCTGTTATGAAATAAGAGTACAGTTTGAGAACAAGGTCAATAAAAAGAATGAAACAAGATCACCCCATCATCTATTCTGATTGGAAGGTGCCAGACATGTCATCCACATCAGCCTCCACCCTTCACTTAAAAGTGGACATGGTCAACACAGAGGTATATTTAAAACAATCGGTGTACTTTCTGGTACTTGTGAATGCATACATATCCTTTTTATCCCTCCACACTTTGATGGACTCTCTAGACCAGATTGGTATTGTAACATCTTATTAATGGGTCTAAGAGCTATGATGGTGTGTTATTGTCATATGCATGTATTTGTCTGTTTACGTACTATGTTTATATAATAACTAACTGTTTTGTCTTATTGTAAAGGGCACAGAAGCTGGACTTAAGGCTCTGAAGAAATACTTTCCTGACCTCGAGGTCCTAAGTGTTAGTGGTAACTACTGTGTGGATAAAAAACCATCAGCAATTAACTGGTATGTTGATACTTTAGTGCAGTATCATGACTTATGTTACTTTCTATCATTAGACTTTACATTTAGTATTGATAAATATGGATTTGTCCTTTTGTACTCATATCATCCTTTGCAGACATAGATGAAAGATATAGAAATGAAGCAGAAAAGATAATAAATTTGTTAATTTGGGAAATAGATCTGGTAATTGTTTAGTTTGATGTTGTTAGGGAGTTAGATGTCAGGAAGAGACGTGCTGTTACTAGTCTGAATTAGAACATGGGGCTGACAGTCGAGGTAAACTTTGGAAAAGTTTGTGGGACTTGGCTGTAGACAATAGGCTCTGTTTTGTTGCACTTTACATGACAGCTAAAGTGAATGTGTGCTAATGAGGCCATCGTTCATTTGCTCATGACAGTACCTCATAAAGGGAGAAGCATTTGTTTATACAAAAGGAAAAAATATATGTATTTATGTATACTACATATGTATGTTAAGAACCCACGATAGCTACAAAACATACTATTCAGTTATGCTCAGACCACAATCTGTGGGTATTTCTAAAACCTATTAAAATCCAAAATCCTCAGTGTGCTTGGTCCCAAGGCTTATAGAATTTTTACATTCTTCCTGTATATGCAGATTCTTTTTCAGTAACTTCGATTCCAAGGTATTGTTCCCTTCTGCTGGTTAACTGTCAAGACCCAGCATTAACTTTGCATTATTCTTTTCTGACATCATTAATTTCTAGTGTAGGTAGGTCACATATGTATTTTATGTGATAGCTCTTATTGTATTTAGTGGGAATAACATGACTTACTTTTGATATGTTTTAAGGGAACATGAGTGAATAAATTTCTTTCATACCAGGATTGAGGGCCGAGGCAAATCTGTTGTGTGTGAAGCTGTGGTGCCAGGAAAAATTGTTACAACAATACTAAAAACTACTGTGACAGCTCTTGTGGAGGCTAATATTACCAAGAATTTGGTTGGATCATCATTAGCTGGCTCAATAGGAGGAAACAATGCCCATGCAGCTAATATTGTCGCAGCTCTATACATTGCATGTGGTCAGGTAAGTCTGCTTTACTTATAGCTTATCATGTCAATGACCCACAATTGCAAACACCTAATGTGTCATGTTTAATATCATTCAGGTATCAGATTTGCTATTTAGCAAAGTACATCTTGAACTATAACTATTCGAGGTTTTCATTTATATACATAAGAGAAATAGTCGACATGAATGCTGATAAGGTTTTGATTGCTTCATTTGAGATTTATTTTTTTAACAATGCCAGAAATTGCTGGGAAGAAAGTGGTCCACAGTAATGTACATATGTAGGTAACTAAAGTTCATAATCGGAGGACTGCTGATGAAATACTTTTCATCGAGATGAATTTTTCAAGTTGTATGTTAGTTTTAAAAAGGCTCATAAATCTTTATGTATGTAGTAGTTAGTGTAGTTTAAGTGTCTGGTTATTTTAAGGCTATCAACGTAAAATATAAGACTTTTTCATATAATTTCTGACATTTAATGGAATTTCCTGTAAATAAGACTGACAGAGAGTAAGTATCTTAAGCTTTTTTTAATGCTAATTCTAATTTTCGGCTGTTATTTTGCAAGTTAGTGGTAATCATATATACTCTTACTCGTTGAGGTAAATATCCTTCTTTATGGTCATGAAGGAAAAGTCAACTTTTCAAACTTCACATTGATTCATATCTCATTTCAGTCTGAAAGTGTTTGTTACTACATCATCATATAGATAGATTTATGAGGCATTTACATAATCAAGATTTATTATACATTAGATAATGCTTGTATACTTGTGGCTTAAGTTGGGAACAAGATTAAATACTGTGCTGGTGTTGTCCTCTGCCATTGGCTTTTTAACGATAAGGCACCATAGGGTGATAAGCAGCCCTGGACTTAACCAGTTATGAAGACTCTTTTGCCATGGGTACCCTCTTGGGAGCCCACATCTAGCTTATGCAGAAGAGCAGAAAGTAGTTACTTTTTAATGAAAACAATTTTCTTGTGTCACAGCATCAGTATTCATGTTATTGGAAGTCCTTTCTTTCCATCTGCTCATATCTTTTCATGTCTTTAGGCATCATAGTTCAAACCATATGTCAGATCTTGAAATCTAGCTAAGACTTGCTTCAATTGATATACAGGTCTGGGTAGCCATTTTGATTGACATTTAGCGAGTAATGATCAGAGGCAAGGCGAATTGCATGGCTTGCGTATGCTTACTTGCATTATCATAAGTCAGCAAAATGGCCTGTGTGAATTCCCTGAAGGAGCAAGGGAACATTGCCATTCCTAGTAATTGTTGTGGTTTACTAGGAACATTTTCATTTTAGGATCCAGCTCAGGTGGTGGGTAGCAGCAACTGCATGACCCTGATGGAGGCCTGGGGTGAGAAGGGGGAAGACCTGCACGTAACTGTCACTATGCCCTCTGTTGAGGTGGGCACGGTGGGTGGAGGCACTGGTCTTGCACCACAATCTGCTTGCCTCACCATGCTCGGGGTTAAAGGTAAATATAATGTTGATGAGAGGGTTGATATCATTTATACATGTGTGGGTAAGATATATGTGAGGTTAACCGTAGGGAGGAAAAATCAGGCTTGAATTTGCAGTTCACTGTGTGTTATAATTAAGTGCATGACATGATCAGTTTGTTTTATATTTTGATTTCTATATAACATATTTTTTCTGATTTTGAAACAAATGCACAGAAGTGTAAAAGTGGACACTTCATTGTTAAAATAAGGAAAAAATACATTTAAAGGACCATGTAAGGACTTATGATGTTCAAGTTAATTTTCTTTTCAGGAGCACACAAAGATAACCCGGGTGAAAATGCATGTCAATTTGCTAAGATAGTGGCAGGGACAGTACTGGCTGGAGAACTATCATTAATGTCTGCCTTGGCTGCAGGACATTTGGTCAAGAGTCACTTGGCTCATAATAGAGCTAAGGTTGGCGATGGAGCCTCCACTTCTGCTGTGCCCCCTCCTGCCTCCTCAAGTTGTGGTATTACACCAACTTCCACTTCTTCCCCTTCTACAAATACTAATGTAATTTCAAAGTCATCAAGTGACATCCAACCTTTTGTAAAAGCTTCAACAACTGCTTCCATACCATCAGTAGCTAACGTTAATGATACTGACATTGGCCCAGGGTTAGCTACTCATAAAGCACATGGAGACAGTGGAATAAGTGACAAAGACACCACCCAAAATACTGTTTTACCACCATGTCAGGATTCGGCAAATTTTTCTCTGCCACATTATAGAGACAGGTAAAAACAATGGTTATGTTTAGGCAAAATCAAATTTTATAAATATA
>JAUTXX010019794.1:1065-18755 GCA_032273605.1 Panulirus laevicauda
ACCTTTTGTGTGGTAACAGACGCCACTATGGAGGAGGAATGCAGGTTGTGGTTGTTATATAACAGTTATGTAACTACAACCCAGACACGCTGGCTTCCACATAAAACCAACCCATCATCCACTTTCAAATTACCAGCCATGTCAAGTATTGTAGGTGGTGAACGAATATCTAAAGTGTCTTTTTAAATGCATGTGGAATGAATTTTCCCATATATTCGGTTGTATTTTTTATATTTAATGAGAAAACTTGTTCTTGCTTGGGTTGGGGGGGGAAGGCTTTGGCTTCACTTTGACAGAGCAGGTCAAATAATTCAGTGTGCCATTTTCTTCATCGGGTCTTCTCAAGAGGAGGAGACAAAGAGAACCAGTGATTATAATCATAATTTGGGGTTAATTAGTCGGGTTAATCACTTTATATTGAACCTGTGTACACCTGTCTTTCAGGATGTGTTAATTGTTGTGCTTTATGCTAACCTTGAGCATGAGATACATGTTAATATCTGTGAGAACATTCATTATGACTTTTAACATTAATTGCTCCCACTCTCTCTGAGAATTAGCTAAAAAGTAATATTTATGCTTTCTTGTTTGTGGGAGATAACTAGACACCAGAGCACATCAGCTCTTTTTCTTCTATACTTTACGATAGGAAAGCCTAACTATATGAACCATTAAGTTATCATAGTACCAGAAGGTTATCAAAGCGTACCTCCAGACTGAATATAGTAAATCTTTGTCGTAACTTTCCAACACTTTTACGTGATTTTTCATAAATGTTAATTCAAGCACGGTGACTGTTTCTCATATCATATATGTAATGTCCAAGGACTTGAGATATATGTTATTGCTGCCCTTAGAATAGCTGTTAGCTGATGTTTTACTGATGCTTTTGAGAAAATTCAATAACAAGAGGATTGCACTTGTGATGTTTTTCTCTGTGTACTCTACTGATAATGGTATATATACTTGTCATTGTTCGTATGTGGCATTATTTTGATCCATGATATATGATTTGCATGTTTTAATATGATTCCTTATTATGATAAAAGAGCAGTTCATATGGGAATTCTAAATCTGTTGATTTTCGTGCTTCTGCCTCAATTTTCATGCTCGAGTACATTATTGTGTCATCCATTTCTGATATTTGGGTATTATCCACAATGTATGGTACTAATAAGTCAATGACAAAACTCCAAAACAAGATTGAACCCGAAATGATTAGTTAAATGATTATCAACACCCATTTTTCAGTGTACTGTAATACGATATGTATCTTCTGTGGATGGGTTGGGCCATTCCTCGTCTGTTTCCTTGCACTACCTCGCTAACATGGGAGAAGGTGATTAAGTATAATGAAAAATAATGATAATGTCCATTATTAAAATACTTATTTGTAAATATGATGCGACTACATATCCTTGCTACTGGAAGTATTGCAGCCTTGGGCTGCTGGAGGTTTTTTAAAGAAATCCCGGCTAACACCAGGCCTCATTCATGGAAACTGGACTTGGGGTAGTTATAAATAAAAATATGATTTGAATGGAAAATTTTGTCATTTAGATCCCATGCCAGCTGCAATACATCAGTGGTACACTGTATAGCAAAGGAACACTAAAGCTGAGAAATTATCTGGATGAAAATCCTAAGGTCAGGTCAGTATATTATCTGACTGGATCAGGAACTTTGACGGCATTATCTGCAATACAGTAACTATGAACCTGTTTGGTCCATTCATTTATTTCATGACCATATCAACAAACATCTCCAAACAAGAATAAGCTAAAACAGCAAGGATCTGGCAAATTTCAGTGTTTGCACTGTTATAATGAATGTTCAAATACATTATTTTCTTCATACTAACAAGTTATTAGTTGAATTAACTTTCTAATACTTACACCTGTTCTTTCTATAATTAGATGACCATATGATATGACATTACTCCTGAGGTCAGAAGACACAAACAAAATGTTGTATATAATTTCTATGATACTAAAGCAACATACACCTTCCATTCTGACTTAAGAAAACTTTTAGTGTATCAGTATAGTGGTGCACCACTATACCGAGCCTTTTGAAATTCATTTACACATTCCACCTCAGCATGTTCTGAATAGAATCTAATTAAGGCAGACTTCAGTCAAACCGATTCTTTCACTTTATAGATAACTATCCGAAATTTAAAGAAAGACATCAAAAATTTGATTCTGTAAACTGTTAGTTTTGAGTGACAAGTATGTAGTGTTTTGTAATTCATATGTATATGGATCAGAGATCCAAATTTGTGCTGCCTATGTTAACTTTTTTGTATAATAGATATAGAAATTCAATAAATATTTTTTCTCATATGTACATTTGAAATATCTAACTTCAAAACCATTATTTTACAAAATATTTACAGATTTGTTTTCATCAGTTCAGGGCCATATATAAACACTTAAGCATAATGCAGCATATTGTTTTTCTATGATATTGTTGTCAGACTGCTGATAAAGCATATGATGGTATTACTAGTTTTACATAACGTGGATTAATAAATGATAAAGTATTTGGTCCAAATTTTCCAAGGAAACAATACTGCAGAGGAAGCAAATGAATGACTAAAGGAGTATGTCACTTTCTAAGGCTTCTCTTCTTCCATTTCTGGTATTCTAGCTTATGTCACAGTGAAACCCTACCTATCTGTCTTCCACCCTTTCTCAGTCTTACCTATCTGTCTACCATCCTTTCTCAGTCTTACCCTAATCTTACAATATTGCAGTATCTATCATTATTTCCCGTTTCAAAGCTATGCATGTATTTTAACCCATTAGATAACTTGCTAATTGTGCTCATATTTGCATTACTACTGTATTACTCATAAACATTTCTTTGACTAGATACAGACACATTTCTGTGTTCACACATACAGACTCATACGAGAGAGCATGACCTATTCACAGTCTTTACTTTTTAAATCAAATTGATGATGTTGACAGATAACAGGTCTTCGAACGATGTAGGGAGTAGAGCAACCAGAGGACTTAACATCAAAGTAGGCAAGAAACTTGTTTAATTAGGATTATGAAGTAATTATATTATTTAAGAGTGGCAGATGAATGAAATAAGCTGACTGAGAATATTGTTAATGCAAATAGCATACAAATATTAAAGTTGTATGATAGATAATGTTCAAGAGATTGGGACCCAAAAATCATAACTTTCTTTCCATACAGTGACAACAAGCAATCACAATCAATCAGTCATTTAGAAGTATGTGACTGTGTTTCAGACTCATTCACTCATTTAGAAGTATGTGACTGTGTTTTGGACTCATTCACTCAATCAGGCAGACAAAAAGGCAAAGACATACCTGTCACAGGCTTGGGTGTGTGTGCATACTATTCGCCATTTCCCACATTAGCTAGGTAGTGTTAAGAACAGAGGACTGAGCCTTTTAGGAAGTATCCTCACTTGGCCCCTTTCTCTGTTCCTTCTTTTCCCTCCCCTTTTAGTCGCCTTCTACGACATGCAGACGAAAGAATGGCCCAACCCACCCACATACACATGTATGTACATACAAATCCACACACGCACATATACATACCTATACATTTCAATGTATACATATATATACATACACAGACATATACATACATATACATGTACATAATTCATACTTGCTGCCTTTATTCATTCCCGTCTCGCCACCCCGCCACACATGAAATGTAGCGCTAGAAAAAGACAACAAAGGCCACATTCATTCGCACTCATTCTCTAGCTGTCATGTATAATGCACCGAAACCACAGCAAGGGTATGCAAGAAAGTAAATGACAGGTGCCAAAGCATGTTCACAGTGGAAAGTATTATAGCCCTAACACCAGTAAGTTGGAAAGGGGAGATCTTAGAAAGCACTGAAATGCCTAGAAAGGTCATAAACAGAATACTAAAGGGTCTTGATCCACATAAGGCTTATGATCTTGATGAAATTTCTCCAGATATGCTGAAGACACCTGCAGACATGTTATCAACAGCTTCAAATGTTCAAGATGTTGATGGTAAAAGGGAGTGGGTAAGGGCAAAAGTCATACCTATTTATAAGAAAGGAGATTAGGAAGAGATGATGAACTACATACAGACTGGTTCCCCTGAAGAGTGTGTGATCTGTAGGGTAATAGAAAAGATAATCAGATTGCACATGGATTGCTGTGTAGATTGTCTGTAATTGGACTGCCAGAAAACATGTGACACTGTACTGCATGATAATTTGATTAAGAAGTAGGATCACTTTGCAGGAATAAGCAGGAAACTCCTTCGACGGATAGATTATCAAAATGGAAGGGAACAAAAGGTGCATGTTAGAGGAGCCCTCTCAAAATGGGTTGAGGTTCTGGGATCATTATTCTTCTTGATCTATGTAAATGACTTTCCAGAAGGTAAGGAATCCTACCTGAATGTATAGGTCACAAGGAAAGTTAAAAACATGGAGGACTGCAACAACTTACAAGGGAACCTAAGCAGTGATAGAAAGCATGGATATGATTATAGTCTATAAGGAAATGTGCATGAGAAAGACTTGGAAGTCAACACTGTCCTTAACGTCACTAGAGACCATTACAAGAATCTAAGTAAGAAACTTGTAAACAAAAGACATGAAGAAATACCTTTACAGCATTAGATTTATGGATAAATGAAATAAGCAAAGTCATAAAACTGAATGCTGACTATATGAAAGTTTAAGAGGTGATATAATTATAGAGTTCAAGAGAAGAGGACCCACGAGTGTAGAATCCCCTCCCTGTGCTGTACCTGTAGGGAATTACACACACACACATACAGAGACAGGTAGACATACTCAAAAGTTACTCACTGGATACCATTTTGATATACTATACTGTCATGCTATATGAGAAAGGCTGAGCCACCTTAACACTACACATGGGCAACCAAGCAAAGATAGGAGAACATCTACCATAATGCTGTAGGCACACTCACCCGAGAGGGATAGAGTGCTGGTTTTATAAGCATTATCTGTCTCATAAGTGCTGGTGATTGTTCCTGATAAGAGTGTTTTACATCTATAAATGTTATCATAGTCAGTTTTTTGTATTTTTATCTGTGATCAGAACAGTTCTACATACACTCAGGTATATTTTACAAGATGTTAAATGGTGATAATGGCTTTTTGCCATTTTCTGTACCAATGAGACATGTTCTGGTGATAACATTTTCAGTATTACAGATCCTAAAATTTTATGCTTAGCCTAATGAAATGTGATGAGAAATACTTACCGGAACCACTACTAAATGTATTTGATTTCTAGAAATCAATATGCTCGACATAATTATTATTACTATCACGTACTTCTGTTTCTTCAAGAGTCATAAAGAATTTGAAGTAAGTATTTATCAAATACACTTGGTTTATGATAATTCAGTGTAATAACAGTTTTGCTGGTCAAATGCAGATATATTTAGAGGAATTATGGTTTTGATTTTCATGGGAAGTTTACCAGAGCTTTGTTAATGCAGTAACAAAATGGGCTTATGACTATCTGACTTTAAAGAACTTCTCCAACCTAAAAATCTCTAATTGCATGATATTGATAAACCTTCAATTCATATATTCCAATTGTAGGAAATTTAATTCAGTTAACAGAGGAAGAGATGAAGATGGAATAGAAAACTATGAGAGGAGAATTCTCATCAACTTTATACTGGTATGTAAGAAAAGGCATGATAATAGTTTGGAGACCTCTCTTCCATTAGCATCATATTGTTTGGAAAGGTGATGGATTTCCTTTTATGAAATCATTCTGAAACAGGAAATAGGGAGTATCTTCTGTTCACAAGATGTGAGCTTGTGAAATACCATTATTCTCCTGTATGACCATCAGTATTTAAAATGAGTCATTTCATGCTACTTGTATTTTTAGGTAAAATGAAATCATACAAAGCAAGAGTGCCCATTTTTTTTTTATTGTAATTCCAGATGGACCTGGTGGTTGCAAGTGTGGCACTGATTCATCTTGTAGTTGCACCATACACAAAGGTGGAAGAAAGCTTCAACCTCCAGGCTTGCCATGATTTGCTCTTCAGAGGAACTCGTTTGGATGAGGTTAGAATGCTTGTAAAATCCGACCACAATAAGTGGTCACTGGGCCTTCTTCAGTCCTCTTTCTCTAATGTACTTATGACTTCTTACATATTAATCACAAATCATAGTCTTATGTGCTGATGAAAGCAGTCCCCACAAATTTCTCTTCACTTGCCCAGGTTTCCATTGGCTTCCTTGCACACCTCATGAAAACACTTCCACTCTCAGTTCTGATCATGCAGTCAGTGCAAACTGAGGAGGAGTAAGCACGGAACATTTGACACATAAAAACTCAGGTACAATTAATTTTCTTTACCAGGATAATTTTCATTACCTCCAGTAAAGCAACACTATTGCATTATATTCCCACATCAATATTGCTGGAATTACTAAAACTAACAGTCTTTCTTAGAATAAGCACATCTCAGAATGTTATAGATTTTTTATAGAAAGACTTGGCTTTCATTTAAATATCTTGCAGTATCTTCATATTAAAAGTCCATGTCTGTATCCACATGGAATATTCTTTATGTTTCAAAGGATGTGTCCAATTTCTCTATTTCCCAGCAAGAGCCAACTTTACACCATATTAACAACCCAATCCTGTTTCTAGGTATTTAACTCTTCTTGTCCACATGACAATATTTCTCCTTTATTTACAGTACAGTAACTGTCATAGTAAATGCTTTGATGCTCATCTTTCAATCTTCACTTGCTAGCTATTTATGGTACAGTAAATGTCATAGTAAATGCTTTGACGATCATCTTTCAATCTTCACTTGCCAGCTATTTATGGTACAGTAAATGTCATAGTAAATGCTTTGATGATCATCTTTCAATCTTTACTTGCCAGCTATGTATGGTACAGTAAACGTCATAGTAAATGCTTTGATGATCATCTTTCAGTCTTCACTTGCCAGCTATTTACGGTATGGTAAATGTCATAGTAAATGCTTTGATGATCATCTTTCAGTCTTCACTGGCCTGCTTTTTACAGTACAGTAAAGGTCATAGTAAATGCTTTGATGATCATCTTTCAATCTTCACTTGCCAGCTATTTACGGTATGGTAAATGTCATAGTAAATGCTTTGATGAACATCTTTCAATCTTCTTTTGCCAGCTAGAATTAAGTTTTGTACTCGCTACTTCTCTGCCTGTTGCATTTGAATTTTTTTTTTCACTTTTACTTCACTTGTCAGTGAAATTCTTTTACTGTATATTGCTATACGGTATGTAACCAGAAGACTTTGATAAAAGAAGAATATGCATATTGTTAGCTATCTTTTTAATGAATGTACAGTGGAAGCTCTCTGTAATTCAGTTCATTGTCACTTGCATCCTTGTTATGTTGATTTTGTCAAGGTTTTAGGACAGAAGGTAAAAGAGCTTATGAAATGGATAGACGAGGAAAGGAGAGGTCAGTGGAATGTACTGGTACAACTGGATTAGCAAGTAACATGGACGAAAACTGCACAAGACACTTAAGGGGGTTTCTGGGTCAGTCATCTTGCTGTTTAATACAAAGAAACTTGTATCTAGACAAACTTTTGTAAGTTCTTTGAAGATTCACCATCTGCATTATTTCAGTATGACCACCAGGATTTCCCCGGAGTGGTGCCAAGAACATTTATTGGCCCCATTGTAGTGTCTGCTATTGCCTCCCCCGCTGTAGCCATTGTTCGTTTCCTTGGACTCTCTAAGTTTATTGCTCAGTACATTGGTAAGTTACTGTGTTATTTACAAGTTTCCAAAGATAAATATCCCTTAATACAGGTATAGGAAATTTTACTTTTGTCACCTTGTGCTTTAGCTTTTGTTTTTAAGAATCTCAGTACTGGGTTTTATGTATTAACCATAACTAGTATGATGTAGTTATTATTCTTAATGACATTTGTAATCGGTCCAGTCATTATTTTGTTTTTAGAAGTTGAAGTGACCAAATAAACAAAAGCACAACCATGTAAGATTGTAATTGACCTTTTACTTTTGTATTTTATTTCCAGAAATTGTACATTCTGTAATTGCATATATCACCACCATGCTAATGTGGGAAAACCAGTTAGATACAAAAAGGAAATGACAATAATGGTTCTAATGGATATCCAAATATTTTTCCTTATTTGTACTTCATACATTATTGCCTTTTGCTACCTTTTTTTTTCATACGTGTTTACCACTTCCTCATTAGCAAGATAGCACTGGTAACAGATGAAGAAAGGCCACATTCATTTTCTAGCTGTCATATGCTCTAAATTTTCATGTTCTATTTTTGCTTCATATATCACTTTTATTGTTAAACCAAGTTTCTTTTGTGTTTACCAGAACTGTGCTCTTATCCTTTATGTACTCGCTGATGTAATTCACTTTGATTCTAGTTTTCACTTACTAGACTTTGTACATTCATTCATATTATCTTCCAAGGGCTCACAGTTCCTTATTTGTCCTCATATGGTTTTTGGTTTTTGTCTCCACTCATTTTTTAACATCTCATGTGGAGCAGGGTCATTTCTGTTTTTAGAGGCATTCTTGATGAGGGTTTTCATTGCTCTTCTATTCCCATTTTTACGTGGGCTTTCCGTTTTTGGTACTCTAGTATAAAGTCTCAATAGTATGTCGAGTTTTTGTAGTAGGCATAATCTGGCCAATAATTGTTCTGGTTCTCATAATGGCTTCTATTTTGATCAGTACTATACTGTCTTTTTCAAATTCTTGCCAACATTGATTCATGCCTTCATTCCATTCTCCTTTTATGTTCAATGCTGATATGTAATTCCTGTTTTCATATTTCAGTCATTCTTGGCTTTGTTTATGTAAGGCAACTCATTCTCTGTTTATTTCGTTTTTCTTGCATATGATTTTTAGACCATGTTTATTCCACTATTTCCCTCTCTGGTTTTCATTAAACATTCTTCATATCTGAGGAAATAGAAGGATGGAGTAAAGATGGCTTTAATATCAGGGTTTGATGAGTCAGGAGGATGAGAAATATGTGTGGGATAGAATGAATTGGATTGATGTCATATAGAAGGGCAATGGGCTGAACCATGGGCATATGAAGAAATCAAGGTAAACCATATGTTGGTAGGCAGAACCTGGCTGTTGGCAGTGGTCTCTGGTTTCAGTGCATTATAAATGACAGCTAGAGAGTATCCAAATGTATAAAAACAAGGCTGTTTTCATTTTTTCCGATGTTACCTTGCTGAAGTAGGCATGAAAAAGAAGATACATTTTTTCATGCCTTAGCAAATCAACATTAGGAGCAAATGAAAAATAGTCTTGTTTACATACTAATGTTGTACAGCTGGCACTGTGAATGTGTGCAACTATATATTTAGGTAGATCTATCAATCTATCTGTATCTCTGATGCCCATTACCTTAAGAAACTCCCTCAAGAGTGTGGGGCACAGCAAAAGTCTCCATAACTGTGAAGTCCATTGCTGCTTCATAGCCTTTTCATGCCACACCTTAAACAAGCCATTGGCAGAGGGCAACTCCAGTGAAGTGTTTGCAGAGGCTGCTACCTAATGTTCCTACTGATTACTTATACCTAATAAAGATGACACAACGATATAGAAATAGAGAAAAGAGAAGACTATTTACATACTATACTTGCTTCCATATGCACATGTATAAATGTTTGCAATCAAGAAAACTATTAATATTCTTTGATAAACAGAGTATTAAGATTTCAAATTTGAAATGTCTGCCACCAGTGCGAGGAGTATTAGGGCTGCTGGTCCTCATAGCTTGGCGAAAGTTCCGGAAGCAATTGCAAGAGAGTTTTGGTCTGCCCGTTACGATATGGTTCACACTCATTACAGCCTCACAGTTCCACTTCATATACTACATGAGTCGGCCACTTCCAAATACATTTGCTCTGGTTGCAGGTAAGTTAGCTTGTATTTTTCTTCTTACTTTATATTAAGTAGCATGATATGTTTTGCCATATCCTGTCCAGTGGACAGTCATAAACAAGCTGTTACTTCTGAACTCACTCTTAGAAAGACTGACCAAATTCAAGTGATGTGGGAGTAGGAAAGGCATTCCATTCTACAGTCACCATGCTCATTTTTGAAGAGCCACAAGAGAGTAAAACTCTTTCCTTGTAAGACACAAATAATCATAAATAGTAATCACTTCCCCCATATATACTATGAAACAGTTGGATTTTTTCTTGAATAGATGTGTCTTATAAACTAATGACTGTATAATACTTTGGTTCCCAGGACCTTCTATAAATGCCATGTTAAGGGAAGTGTTAATTGAAAAAAGGAATCATGAATTAGGATATAACACACCATTCTCCCCTGTCACAACTCTAAACCTTATATTCATTCCTCCACCAGTCCTGAAACG
Source organism: Panulirus laevicauda (assembly GCA_032273605.1). NCBI lineage: Eukaryota > Metazoa > Arthropoda > Malacostraca > Decapoda > Palinuridae > Panulirus > Panulirus laevicauda. The sequence continues at coordinate 11,498 of JAUTXX010019794.1, forward strand.
TGCCTTACTCAGTTTTTAGATTCCCTCCTTTACCACCTCTTAAAGCTCTTTGAATAACTTGGTTATCCTAGCCACAATACAAAACCACTTTCTCATTTCTCCGCATAATTTAAAACATGCCTCTCTCTATTAGTAAATATGCTCCTTTGCTACTTCTAGAATGTTTTCTAGTTTCATAAATTACCAGCATATTCCACAGCCCATTTCAGTCTGCTTTATCATGTTTTCCAACCTCATAGTTGCTTCATAAACACTTCTCAAATCTTTCAGCATTTTTCCTTTAATCTCATTGTAGTAATCTGATGGAGGCAAACTTACCTCATAATAAATACATCCTGATAATTGTTTCAATCACTGCAAACTTCATATGCTTGGCGATGGAACAACATAACTTTAAAGGATGTAAAGCAAATGTGAGCAAATTTTCACCAGGTCGAGTTGTACATCATTTTATTTAGAAAAAAAATTCTTGTTATTCCTATTAACATAATCATGGAGATTGTTTTAGAGCATGTGAATCAACCATACAGGGTTATAGGACTGCTGCAGTGAAAAGGTTAACCTTACACTTACAGTTCTGGCCAAAGACCATCATCACTACCCCTGTGATACCAGTGGCCTTTAATGACTCGCATGGTAAAAGTAAAAGGCCATCTTCATGACACCCATATTTTCATTACACCCTCATCCTAACTGTAATACATCTTCAGTACATTCTGAACACCTCTGAACTGACACAAAAGGTTAAGGACAAAGGCCATTTTCAGTATATCCTCACAATACTCTCGACACCGTTAGCCTTTGACCTGAGCCATAAGGGAAAGATTAAAGGCCATCTTCATTTCTCCTGCATCTTCATTATGCCCTTAACACCAATAACCTGACCCATAAAGGCCGAGTCAAAAGCCTGAGCTAAGTGAAGAAACATTTGACTTTACTCTTATGGGTTAAGTCAAATCCATCTTCACCTAACTAGGGTTATGTTGCTGGCCATTGGAAATGAAAATAAAGATAAGAATCAGAGTAAAAACAATATGCTTCTTCCTATGGAGGGAAAATAAATAACAAGACAATCTCCGGAAAGTAAATATTGGACATCCTTTCAAAGAACACAGCATGAAACATAAGAATAAATACAGAAAATTATTTTTTTTATGCAGATTAAACTTAAGAATTACTTTGCAATTGTAGAATAAAGCCTCTCTTTGTGTTGTGTGCCTTATCTAAGTTTATACTGTATGATTTTGTCAGTTCTGTTACCTAAATCTTTTTTTTTCCTGATAAATATGTTCTTATACAGCACTGCTTGCGTTCTCCTACTGGATGGAACAACGTCATGGTGCTCTTATATGGACATGTGGGATTGCAGTTTTCATATTTCGCTCTGAGCTATGTCTTCTGCTGGGACCTATGCTGCTGGCTGACCTTGTGAAACGTAGATTGCAGATAATACCGTATGTTGAAATTCACAAGTTTATTAGAACGTAAGAAATTGTCAATAGTAAATGCTAGACATTTTTTAATACTTTCTTTCAAAACTGTTCATTTCTCACCATAGCAAGATACCATGTCAAGAAAAGATGACCAAGCCCTAGAGGTAAAAGCCTAACTTGGCTCCTTCCTCTTTTCCAGCACCCTCTCCTGTTCCCTTTAGTCACCTCCTATAGTTGTGTACTTTTTCCTTTTTTTTCCAGGGATGTTATGTGATATACTGATAACATCTGGATAGACTTGACAGTAACTCAAACATTAAAACCTTTACTAAACAGAGAAAAGGGGCAGAAATTATACTACCTAAATACTTTATATCCTGCTTGTTGCAGGAGGTATGTAAGAGGGACATGAACAGGCAGCTAGAAAACCTCTTTTTGTATTGTCACATTCAAAAATGAAGGAACAGAGAAAGAAACCAAATCAAGATTTTTTCCTTTTAGGCTTAGCTGGCTTTTCCTGGCGTTACCCACTTAGGAGGGAAATGGCAAACAAATTGATTTACTCTCAGCTATTCCTTTACTAATGTTGTCATACTCCACAGTTTCCTGCGGACTGCTATACCTGCTGGACTCCTCTGCCTTGGGATGACTATAACCATCGACTCTCTCTTTTGGGGTCGACTTTTGTGGCCAGAAGGAGAAGTTTTCTGGTTCAACACATACAAAAATCAAAGCAGCAGTTGGGGTGTATCCTTTTGACCAGATCTATTTTTCTTCAGCATATAAATGTCAAGTTGGAGATTCCTTGCCTTTCTACTGTAAAATCAGACGTAATTGCACAACCACCAGTGATAGTGAAATCACTATTCAAACAAAAAATATTAACCACCCCATCATGAATTTATGGGCTTCATCTTGCTTAGGGAGTCAAGATACTGGACTTTGAAGCATATGGTTACCAGTCCCAGCTAGGATTTTGCAATTCTCCACAGTTCTGCTAACTCATCACCAGAATTTGTCATTTCTACCTTGTCAAATTACATGATATCAAGCCAAGACTCACAATATAAAGTGCGTCATACCTAAGTTTTCTTTGTAATTGCCTTTCATACTTTAGAAAGGTTCTAAAGGAACAAAAGAACAGTGGCCTCATTTGCACACATCCAGTCTCCAGCTGTCACTTATTATTTACCAAGACTCCAGACTGCCATCCACATTCAGATCCTATAGACTACTCCGTGGTTACACTTGATTGCTTTATGTCCCTTAATTCAGTGCACACTTCTCGCCCTCCTAAGGGCTCAGATCCCAATACTCCAAAGCCTCTTCCCCTCCATTTTTCCATCTCCACAGTCTTCCTATCTCCTGTGCTTTCACTACTTCAGACACATATACCATCTTTGTCAATTTTCACTTGTTCTCACCAAATACCAGAACCATATCAGCACACTTTCGGTGGCTCTCTCCATCAGACTATGCTCATTACAACATCTTTCCGTGATGGAGGCATTTTTTTTTAACAAAGTCATTCTACCCTGTGCCACATATTCGTTTTTGTTCCCCTAGCCTTTTATTATTCATGAAGAAAAAGTATTTTCATCTCATACTGAGTAAAATCTCTGCTCATTATTAAGAGTGTAAGCTGACAAATCTAGCCTCAGAGGTAAGTTATATTGTTTCCATATATGGTGGGAGAATACTATTAGAATACTAGTGACCTGTATGCTTATGTGGTAGAATGAAACATTACTTAAGAATTCAAATGAGGGTGGGAACCGTTACATCAGCAGTTGATAATATTAGCAACGAACCATTCGTCATCTGTTGATGATACTAGCAGTGAACCATTCATCATCAGTTGACAATTATTGCAGATTAAGGGTAAGTGATATCAGTTTACTATAGTAAACTTCTGCTGTAGTCTTGCAGTCTCCTTCTCAAAATACAGTTCACATGTATGTTGATAAATTTAGCTTATTTCCTTAACTCTTGTCAGACCTCACCTTTCTTGTGGTACTGGTACTCCGCACTACCACGAGCTTTGGGTTCAAGTCTACTCTTGGTACCCATTGGTGTTGCTTTGGACAAGCGGCTACAAGTGCTGGTTGCACCAGCTCTTTTATTTGTTGCCGTGTACTCCTTCTTGCCCCATAAGGAACTCCGATTTATCATTTATGTTTTCCCCATCCTCAATGTTGCAGCTGCCAGAGCTTGCCATTTCTTGTGAGTACCTTTAATGATTAGTGTGTATTACATTATACTGGTATGTAAAAGAACAGTCTATTATAATTCCTGCTGTAAAGACAGGGAATGTTTAGTGCTTCAAGATTAACATGCAAACATGTCTTTGAAACATGTCTAAAAGCTGTCTGCGGTTATGCACAACACTAATGCTGATGAAGTGATATATGGTCTGTAGGTATAATTTTTCTCATATACAGTTTGTCTCCTTTTGATGTTTCACACATTTCTTTGCTGAACCTTGTACTGTGTAGTCATAATCTTGCACTCAAGAGTAGTGATGCATGACTGTAATTTCCTATTTTTGTTTTTACTTTTTGTCATTTTTCCAGTTCCTTGTTTTATATGCCTGTGTAACTCAACTCACTGTGGTTTCAGTAAATACTTAATTCATTATAATTTTTTTCAGGTTTTAAGCCCAATGATTTTAACATAGGTAGCAGATAAACTTGCCTTAGTTACCCATTGTAGCGACCATATATGTTAAGACATTGCCCATTCTACCAGTGATGCACTTCATCACCATTGGTATTAAAGTCCATATTTTCTCTCATTAGTATATGATAAAACCAAGCCCTTTTTGTTGGAATTATATTTTTTTTTTAGAACAAGGGCCTGGTACTCCACAGTCTGTCAAAGGGCATGCAAACCCAATTCCCATTTATGTACTTGCTTCCAAGTTATTTGACAGTATCCATCAAGCCAGTATATTACCACTTTTTTGTTAGTCGTTGTTCCCCTCAAGCTCTGATTCTTTCTCATGGTGCTTCTGCACTTCTTTTTTCACCAATAAACTTACTGTGGCCACACTTTTTTTTAAATGTTCACATTTTTTAGTGTAAGCAAGCAGCATCCAATTTTCTTAAGTGTTAGCCATATCATTTGGCAGACTTTACAGGTTTCTTTAACTTCTGACAATATGATGAAGATGGGTAACCATAAGTGTGGAAAAAGCTGTACCTGTACACCCCACTCTGACACTGGAAAAGAGCACACATGATGTAGCTAGCTAGATAGATAGATACTACAAGTGAGGAGAGGCGAGCCTGAAGAAATTCTTGAACAGATTCATCAGTTATATCTTTAATACTTGAATTTCGTTTATCTCTATGCTCCTTTCTTGTTTCCTTTGGTGCCAATTTTATGTTACCCGAACGAACTCGTTTTATCTTCATCTCCCTGTATGTTTTAACTATGGTAGTCACCACCCCAGATCAGCTTTTTGTCTCCCTCAGGTTCTCATTCCTTAATGCATCCACTGTATGAACTACATCCCCTTCTCAGACTGGTACTTGTATCTGGTTTCAATTATACGACATTACACTAACACAAAAAATCACTAAGAGCGTATTCCCATCACTCAAAGTGATCCCAGTTTTCTGTGTTCGTGTTTTCTTGGTGTAAAAAAGTGGCTTCCGTACCTATCATTCATAGCCATACTAGAATGCAGCAGTCTTTTAAAAACATTTTCATTAAAATTATTGCAGTTAGGCGTTCATTACCATAAGGTGTGGAAACATTAGTTTAGGGAAGATTCTCAATGTACCACCAGACTGTGAATGTTGGAAAAAGCAAAGATTTCAACCCAAAAAAGACAGGAGTCATCATATAATGAATTGCATAGCAGGCAGCGGGAATCATCATATTAGTGCTAAGCTTTGTGGGCTTTATTTGAACAATCTGCCAAAACTGTGACATTTTTATGATTTCTAAGTGTCTGTAATTCACTGTAGGTGCTTATTTCAGAGACTGTCACTCTCTGCAAGTAATTCTGATGTGAAAATATATATGTAAATAAATGGTAAGTATATGTCTGTCAGTATGAGTAAAAATGCAAGTATATAAGTAACCAAAAAACTGATGTGTCATTCATTTTTATGACTATTTTATGACTACAATATTGTTATCCGAGAAGTAAGTAGTGCGAAGAGTGCCACACATTAGTCGTGCCATCATAGCAAAATCTTGTTGTCGGTAAGTACCCCTTTCACCACCTCTTCTTCCTTGAAATTATGCCATATCTTTAGGGCTATCTCAGGCCATATAAACTGTATTAGCTCATTTGTTTTTCTTCTTATCTGTTATTCTGACATTAGATTTAGATTTAAAGACAGAAAGCTGTAAAACTTCTTTGTATACAAGATTTTTTAAACAGAGACACTGCTACAGTCAGATCCACACATACACCAAAAAAATTCCAGGTTATTCATTATAAAACAAAATAAAAGATGAATTATCTTTACAGCTGGGGAGGTCGAGAAAAATCTGGTACTCGTCAATTATTAGCCTTAGGGTGTGCACTCCACCTTCTGGTGAATGTGGCTTTCACCTCTCTGCTGTTGACTATCTCAGCCAGCAACTACCCTGGAGGTGCAGCTCTTTACAAGTTACATCAGATACTCCCTAAAGATGCAAATGTCAATGTTCACATTGATAATTATGCTGCACAGACTGGGGTCTCAAGGTTTATCCAACTTCATGATAACTGGAGGCAAGTTGACAGTTCTTCTATATTACATAATTATGAATCACTAGTTAACAGCACCTCTGCAACCATAATATAAGAGGTTTAAGTTTAATTCTCTTCTGACTTTCTTTGGATATATTTCTGTCTCTTATGCGGTGGTTCTCTTTCTCTGCTAAACTCATAGCAGAGGTTATTGTTGAGAGAATGGAAGCATTTATTACCCTCTTCCTACAAGACGACTTCTTGCAATCCATTGTTCAACCATTCCTGTTCTAAGACCATTCAGGCAAGGTATCTGGCATATCAGGCTTGAAAAACTTCTTCCTCCAACTCCCATTCAGTGTTTATCACTGCCTGTAGTCACTATAAGTATGTTATCCATGAGGCAAAGCATTCCTTCATTCAAAAGCAGCGTGATAATCTATCCTTGTCAACCAGGTATAGGTCTTTCTGGTCTTCATCCAAGGGCATAGCTAAAAATTTTTGCCACTACCATTCCTTCACTTTTCCATTCTGGGAATACTATCGCTGTCTGCCAGACAAAGCAACTCTGGTTCCCAATTCTCCTCAAACTCTATCATGGATGACCCCTAACATTCATTCATCCCCTGATGCTCCTTCCCGTAATCTCTTCAAACTGTCAGAAAAGCACTTCTCATACTGGACACAGGCAAGGTCCCAATGGCACCCATCCCCATTTACTGAAAGGGTATGCCTCTGAACTTGCACCTATGTTTGCTCATCTGTTCTATATCTGTTTAAAAACCAGAATTTTTCCTTTTTCCTGGAAGCATGTGTTGATACATCCCATTCCAAAGAAGGGTGGCACTAGCTAGGCCATGCAATACTTAGCAAGCTGCTGCATCACATGATTACTGTGCGGCTGTTGGCACTCAAGGATGGGCCATTTTGATAACCGTTTCTTTTCCTACACCTTGAAGCTTTGGAACTCTCTATCCTCTCATTTCTTTCCCAATCTATGACCTGGCACATTTCAAAAGACAGCCTTTTCACTTCCTCTAAAATTCTTAAATACTTTTCCTTGTCTTCTTTTTCCCTTTTCATTAAACTCTATATTTCAATTAAAATCTGGCCTCAGTGTGCATTTTTGTCCTTG
>JAUTXX010019904.1:0-18754 GCA_032273605.1 Panulirus laevicauda
CACACACACACACACACACACATACACACACACACACACACACACACACACCACAGCGGTGGGTGGACCAGCGGAACGCAGCGACGGCGACGCTACAAGTGACAAGTGAAGCACAAATACAGGAGGGATGTCGTCGAGTTGCCTACAGTGAGGGAGGGACAGGAGAACGTCATGATAACAACATTCAAATTCCTCAGGGGCTACGATCACAACAAACCAGTTGCCTGAGGAGATGCACTAAGGCAGGATGTCATGGACCGATCCAGTGGCCGGGCACGTGAGGCAGGAGGACCAACGCACGCGGTAATGATCGAGTCCTGGGAGAAAACAACATAAGCCAAGCGAAAGTCACTTCACTCAGCACTGAAAATCATTGTTTGTATCACCAAAGAATATGGATATATGTTCCCTCAGAAAATACATAAACTGGTAAGTAGGTCATTACACACACACACACACACACACACACACACACACACACACACCGAGACATCCAACGGGACACATCTCAAGCGGCTGGAGGGCGGAGGAACATCCCCTGCGACACGTGGGAGAGATCAGGAATGTTACCTGCTCGTAATGCTACATACAAATACTGTACATAGAAGCAGATGGACGAGCAGTAGTACACGGACACCAGCTGGAATTCAAAGGGCTTTTTCATGTAAACAAATCTGATATTGATGTACACAGAATCTGATAAAGAAATACGATCTGATCAACTCTGTTAAGAGAGATACATCATGATAGCCTAGGACCAACCCGGGTTGTAGGGGTGAATACCCCCGATGATTTCACCAGGTATTCACTAGGAAAGGGAGAGGAAGTATACAAAAGAGGACCATTGGCACTCTTAATGATGCACAGCAGTGTTGATAATGAATGATCCTCAAAAGAGCCAAAACGAATTAATTGTCTTTGCGACATTTTTCTAATTATATTACATTTACATGATTCTGTTTAAAGAATCACGTGTTTACCACTAAAATTGTTGCCTTACTAGTCAGTTGTAGAGGAAAAACTGAATGTATCTGTATCTGTACTCAAGCTTATCCATAACTAGTTTTCTTCGTGTAATACTATAATTATAGTATTACAATGACAAAAATGGATAACAAAAAACTAAAACAACAATATAGAATAACACTAGAATATAACAAAATAACAGTAACGACTAACAGCTGCAATAACAATAGAGAAAAATTCTAATATAGAAACAATGAAGATTAACACTAACAAGCAAGGTACGAAACATAACAGTTTACCTCACAATCCACAAGGTCAATCATGACATATACCATAACATATACCAAACAGTGAATGTGCAAAAAATCTGAGTTGCATGAAGCAGTGCAACACGCACGCTAACAGATGGCAAAATACTAATATTTACGGGGAATTTCATGTATAAAGAGAGAAACTGGGGGAATCTAGACTCATTACGGACACAGAGTCAAGGAAACACAAATTCTTAGGGTTTATGAGGGAAGATTTCCCCCTCAACATGTCACTGAACACACAATAATCAAAGGAGGCAAATCCCACTGTTACTAGATCTTATCTTCACACACATCAAGAAAACTGACCATATAATCTATATCATACTGATAAAAAATGTTCATGGAATGCTCGAGTTTATATGATAAATGAGGCCACAAAAAGAGGACCAAGGTGGCACCACCAAGAGGTGATACGATCATGGAAATCATACACAACAGAAAATGGAGTTGAACCAGACGTAAGCTAGGAGTCCGCCCAGGCTCGCATGACGCCCTCCCGGGTTACTTTCGTGCAGGCCCTCGGGCCGTCTGACAAAATATACGCTTGCTGCATACTTACTTACTTATAACTGCTACTTTTCTACTTTAACCAAGGGAAAATAGTTAACTTCGGACAGGAGGTGAATTTTCGCTGCGAGTTTGAGAAACTGTACCTCATTTCTCGTTTCTGGTACTCCGTACACATCTACTGTACGGCTCTGTAGGCTGAACGTCTTTAGCAATGGCAAGGCACCAGGTGAGGGACTGGGGAAGGGGAGGGCAATTATGAGGCGGGAGGGAGGAGCGAATAACGGGGAAAGCCAACGTTCAGCTTAGTTCGCGATACCAGCCGCCAGGCGGCAGCACTAGGTGAGGTCAATGCGAAAGCATGGTACTTTCTCTTATCCTCTCTATGATTCTTCCCTTTGCTTCCGATGTGGTTCGTTCATTTCGCTCGTTCACTGTTCGGCACATGTTGCAAGCACCCAGGAGTGTTATTCCTGAACATTATCAATGTATTATGAAATAAAGAAATATCATTAGGGATTGGCAAAAACAGGAAACAAAAACATCTTGCCACTGATTTCAAGAGAATATAAACATTCAAGAAAAAAAAAAAAAATATATATACAGAGGACTGGACCCTTCAGGGAATATTCTCACCTGGCCCCCTTCTCTGTTCCTTCTTTTGGGGGGGAAAAAAATGAGAGGGGAGGATTTCCAGCCCCCCGCTCCCTTCCCTTTTAGTAGCCTTCTACGACACGCAGGGAATACGTGGGAAGTATTCTTTCTCCCCTATCCCCAGGGATAGAGAGATGTGTGGTAATTTAATGAGTATGATCAACTGTTTCCTTCCATCTAAAATTCAAACTTTTCACAACTTTAGTCTTCCTAACCTCATTGGAACTGTCATATCCAAGCACATAATAACAGTGAAACTGGAGTGATTCAAAAAGCATGCAGAATGTACCTTACCTCGGTCAATCAATTCTCATGAGATGGATTGCAATTCTGTAATAAACATGATCACATAAAAGGTAAGTAGCCTGTTCTGAAGCTATTCTAAATGAATGTCAAAACATCTCTCATATAAGGTGTATGTTTGCTAGCTTTGTATACATATACATATATACATTTGGGTATACAGTGGACAAAACTGAAGCAAAAAATGTATGTTCAAGGCCATTTACATGAAATGGGAAATCTGAAAATATATCATGCAGAAAAGATATAGACTGATAAAATAAACATGCAATTTATGAGAAAAATTTTTTGCTTTAAGGTACATAAAAAGAATGAAATTTATCTAAAAGGCCATGAGCAAAGCATGTACTCTTTATGTTATGCATGCAACAATGTTATACTTTGTTAAAACTAAGTTATTTCCTGGGAAAAACGTACTGATAAGGCAACCCATAACAAACTTACTTAGATATCTGGAAAAAAATAAAAAAAATGGCATGTTCTGGTCCCAAGCATTCTTGAGGGAAATGTACTTCTATTACGAACAACAAAAGTAACACCAGGATTAGTGAATAAAAGTAATGAATCTTACACTAAACCATTAATTCTTCAGTGTCGTTCATCACACCCACTTAAAAACACAAACGCGCAACAACAACAAAACATCATGATATCAGCTTGTGTCCGGTGCCATGCAAAGCTAAAACTGTCTCTATATAGGTCTACTTTTGTTGAAAGTGCATAATGCTAAACTGATTCTACACATATAAACATCTAAAGCTGAATAACTCACAAGACCACTCACAAGGGAGGATAGATGTAGTGTTAGTAAGTTAATGCAGGATCTCATTTCAAAGATTCCTCATCATCATTCTCCTCATAGTCATCCTCATAGTCATCATAGGGTGGAGTGGTAGGTGTGATGGGTGGCTCGAGGGGGAAAACATCAATGGGAGCCCCTCCAATGCCAATTCCCACACTCATGGGTCGAATAATATTCTTACCCTGCAGTAGGGTGAGCATTTGGAAAAACACATTCATCAGCTGTCACTTAATCATGAGTGATAAAAATATTGAGTGATAAAAATAATGACTGTATTCACAATGCTGAGAAAGCAAGCCTTATATATATATATATAAAAGTAATGTTGCATCCTGTCTGAAATTATCCTCTTAATTATAACTATAGTATTAGTTAGTTTAGTAGAAGGAAGCACAAAAACTGGCAGAGAAATGAGAATGAGTGAAGGAACTCCTGCAGCTCCAAGGCCATGGTAAACTTGGTAGCAGGGACAGAATGAAGTATGAAATGAGAAGTTCTTTCGTGAGATTATTCTTTTGCATCAGTTGATGAAGATACAGCCTTGCCAAAGATGCCTTCTCACATATAGTGTAACCTCAAACACCAAAACACTGGGAGTGAACTACAAATGGATAATAAATGTTGTCTGGAAAATATCATAAACACCATTGTAATTCTCTTCAACTCTACATACTTGCACATATGCTTTACACTCTTGATAAAAACTCCTCACTGCTTCTACCAGTTTTCCCTTTGCACCATATACTTTTAAAAACTTCCACAAAACATATCTATCAACCCTATCATACAGTTTCTCAAGATTCATAAATACAAATTCTTCTGTTTTTCTAGTTATTTCTCACACACTTTCTTCACTCCTGAAACCACTGTCAATCTGATACTCTGTACATGTCTTCATCCTCTCAGTCACCATGCTCCCAAACAATTTACCTAGTGCACTAAACAAACTTATTCCACTATAGTTCAAACATGGGAATGAATCAAAATTATCAGGAAAGAGGGAAAGAAGGATATGCATTTCTGCTATCACCGAGAGTGTGGGAGGGTGTTACAGAGTATAGATGGAATGGACCAAGAATAGTGTGGGTGAAAAAGATTGGAACTGTGAATTATGCATGGGCATGTGTAAAAACACTTGTGAATAAGATGGCTGTGTGAGGTAAGGATGAAATCAAGCACTCCTGGGGAAATTCAAATGACTGTAAATAGTTTTGACAATGGAAGAAAATTGGTTGTAATGGGTGAGATTAATGCAAATGTGGGATGTGATGAAACTGGTGAGATAGCTGATAAATGATAAATGGGGGATGCCTGTAGTAAATGAGAATGAAAGTTATCTTGTAGATGTCTGTGCTGAGAGGGATTTATTCCTTACAAACATCTTTTTTCAGCACAAGATGATCCATGGGTATACATAGATGAGAAATGATGGAAGAGAAGAGCAAAAGGCTTTGATTGACTATGTGGCAGTGGATGAAAGACTGAGAAAGGCCATGTTAGATGCTAGAGTTAAGAGAGGATTCTTTGGAGACTCTAACCATTTTGCAGTTCTTGTGAGGATGAGGATCAGGGAGAAGTGGAGGTATGGCGTTAGGAAGAATGGAGAGGTAACAGTGTTGGTGCACGAGATGAATCGGAAAAAATGTAGAGTATGAAAGGAGGGTGATCGAAAATGTTTAGAGAAAAACTATAAAAGGTTGTAGAATTAGTTCTTAGATACATGATCGAGAGATACAGTAATAAAAAGAGCAATGCGTGGTGGATGAAAAAGATTAGATATGCTGTGAAGGAGATGAAAAAGGCATATGGTAGACTGCTTGAAATGTATTTACCAGTGCAAGTTAAGCAAAGGAGGAGGGAAGGAAATAAAATGTGTAAGCAAAATGTAAAAGCTGATAGAGCAAAGCAAAGAAAGATTAAATGAAGATCTTGGAAGAAAGTTGAGTGAAAAGTTTAGGGAAAATAGAAACTGTATTAGGATAGGAAAAATATGGATGTAAGAGAGGAAATGTTAATGTGAGAAGTAAGGAAGGGGCGTTGCTGAATCAAAAGGAGGTAATGAAAGGACTATGAAAAGAATATTTTGAAGAACTGATGAATGTGGGGGAAGGTGAGGCATGGGTATGGAGGATGGAACGAAGAGGATACAAGTGCAAGGGCCTAAAGCAAAACAGGTGGTAAAAATGGCAATAGTGAGGCTGAAGGTAGAAAAGGCACCTGGAATGGATGGGATAATAGCGGAAATGTTGAAGTATGGAGAAGAAAGTGTGATAAGAGTAAATGCATCCAACACATAATTTAGCATGGAAACAAAAAGTTACACCTGATGATTGGGTGAAATCTATTATTGTTCCTTTATTCAAAGGAAAAGGTGCCTAGGAAGTATGTAGTAATCATAAGAGGATAAGTCTGTTAAGTGTATCAGGAAAAGCGTATGCAAAATTGACTGAATACAGAATAAGTGAGGACCATGGGGGTTTTAGGAAATGTAGGGGATGTGTGTATCAGATTTTTGTGGTAAAGATGAACATGGAAAAGTATTTTGCAAAAGGTAAAAAGCTGTATGAAGCTTTTATAGTTAAGCAAAAGTTTTGGTATACACACGAGTGTAAGTTAGTGTTGTGTAATGTCACCATGGCTTTTTAATACATATATATGGATGAAGTTTTTGAGATGAAAGCAAAACTAAGGAAAGGGGATGCAGAGTTGGAGTGTGGCAGTGAGGTATGGCAGCTGGCGGCAAGCCTATTTGCGGATGATACAGCACTGTTTGCTGAGAGTAAACAGGAGCTGCAGAAGGTTGTATTTCAAGATATGCATGTAAGTGTGGGAAACTGAAAGTAAATGAAAGTAAAAGTATAGTAATGGTTTTGAAAGGAGACAGAGTGAAAGTATAGATTTTGCAAAATCATATAAAGTGAAAGAAGAAAGTGTACTAGACTATGATTAGGATATGGTGGAGAAAGACAGGAAGAGGTGGGAGAATTTAAGTATCTAGGAACTATCTTGGGTAATGAGAGAGCATTACAGGATAGGAGAGTCATAGGTCCCTTAACAGAATAATGAAGGGAAGAGGTGTAAGTATGAAAGTGAAGAGAGGATTAAGGGACAGCATAGTCCTCCCAACCCTAAGCTATGCAGCTGAAATATAGAGGTGAAATGACTTGCATAGGTCAAGAATCAAAGCTGTGGAAGTGAGCTATTTGAGAGGAAACGTAATACTGTGAGGTGGTTTGGGCACGTGGGAAGAATGCAAGACCGAGAGTTTACAATGAGAGTGCATGACAGGACATTTAAAGTGGTTTGTGTGAGAGGGTGACCACCTGTGACATGGGAAAAGAGAATGGAAGAATACTGGAGGGAGCGAAATGGTGGAGGAATGCGTGAAATAGTGTATGCAAGGGAGACGTGTATGGACAGGGATAAGTGAAGACTCTTTTGCCATAGACACCCCCTTAATGGAAGTCCCAGGAGAAAATGGGCATCAGAGATGTAGATTAGCAAACAGATAGATAGTTCAAACACTCACCTTTGAACAATGACACTCATACATTTTATCAATTCTTGGGAACCTCATCATACATACACTGAATATCTTAAATTCAACTGCAATACACCATCTTTCTTTCTTCACCAAGCCAACTACCCTCTTTCACTTTGCATGTCTTCCCAACCCAAACACCCTATATCTACCACCCTACCATCAAACATATGCAACGATCCTTCAAAATATTGACTCCATCTCCTCATCATTGCCTGTTGCCACTTTCCCATTGGCCCCCTTCACCAATGTTCCCATTTGTTTTCTTGTTTTCCTCCTTTCAAAATATCTTATTCATCTTATCTCTCATTTGCTCTCTTTTTTGACTTCCTGCCACTTTCTCTTGTTCATCTCAAAATCATTTGCATACCTTTCCTCTTTCACTAGCAACTATACTTCGTCAACACACAACTCGCTACCTTTTCTCACTTGCCCACCTTCCGCATGCCACTCACTTCTCTTGCAATACTTCCCTAAATACCTCCCAGTTCCAGACCAATTTTCCTAGGTATGTTTACTCACACCTTTTCCATTCCACACTAAATCTCTCCTGGTATTTCTTCACACACATCTCTTTCATAAGCTCGCTTACTTTCACCAACTTATATTTTCACTCATATCATATCCTCTTTTCCTAAAACCTTCACCAGGTAATGATCAGACATCTCACCAATAGCCTCTCTTGCATGCCAGTGTACACTTATGTATGTCCCTCTTTTTTAACCAGTTCTCTTTCAGTGCACAACTCCACAAGCTGTTCACCATTTCTATTCACCTCACTAAACTGCCACATTTAAATAACCCATTCTCTTGCATGATCTCTAATTTCCATACACAATTTTTTTCTTGTTTTCTTCCCTAAACAATCAAGTTTTTTTTCACTGCAAAAGATGTTCTTATCTTTATACATGAGAAATAAATTACACAAAAGTAAACTTAGCCTTGTAATCCACATGTTGAACCCCAACAACCAACCCCATTAATTTACATGCAAGTATATCTAAAATAGATACCAATCTTTAAAACCATGCAACACAGAGTTAACTATAGCACCAATCAATCCTTCAAATGTTATTTGATATTAATATCCTTTAACCACATGCACCCATAAAATAAACTAAGCCATATTCAATAATTAAATATCCTTATCATAAAACAAGTGAATTAGTCTTTTACCTGTCCGGGCCGCCATCCACAACCTGGCAAAGGGAGGCCATCAGGTCCAGTGGGGCAGGGGGGATCCAACCCAGGCACTCCCATCTCACCTTTAGGACCAGTTTTTCCTCGCCGTCCACGTCGGCCCAATTCCAATGACATCATTCAATGCTCAGTGTGCAATGTGATAGGTACAAATATGGAAAAGAAATATATATCTTCCTTAACATGGTGTCATGATGAAGACAATTTTAATTTCCACAGAAATGCATTAACAATTTATTTAAGGGAAAGTATATTAACATATGGAAAGTAAATAAAAAGTATATAGAAACTTATATACTTATGTATACCAGCTGTCATGACTCAATCTAAACAAGATGATCACTGTGATTTGATATTTCAAAGAAAAATTCACCTAGATTTAAGAAAAAGAATAAAAAATTGTCCTGTTAAAGCTGCTTTTCCGCATTTAATAAACTGTAAACATCAACCTTCTTTTGAGGAATTACCATACACATTATTTCACTTGCTGACCAAATGTTGGGGCTACTGAAAAGTTCACATATATTTTCTGGTGGTGCCAAGGTCTTCCTATTTTCATAACCCTAGACCTTAGAATGAATTTTCCCTACCTCTCTGGGGGTGCAGCCTCAGGCTATCGCCAGTCATTTGAGGATCTCACTTCCCTTTCATTCCATTCTCTTCTAATGGATGCAAGATTCTCATTCATCACAACCCTGGTGCATAAATATGCAACAAAGGCCACTCATACATCACATGTATACAATACATTCTAAATGGCACTGTGTTCATTTATGAATCTACTTACACTTGCATCTCAAATACAATGTCCCCACACTTTTTCTATCCAACCTATTATGCCCCCTAAATACAGCATACACACCCATTTACAACAGCTTAGACTTTGGAAAGAACTCCCTAATATAATTTTTTTCATTAAATGTATAATCACTGGAATATCATGGACAGGAGATCTGAGGTACAAAGAACAATATCTGTTGCTTACTCTTTCTAATCACACAAATATCATGGAAATTGTTGCATAACAATTTTGTGTCATACTCTTTCTAATCAAAAAATGTGGAAAGGGAATTCAAAATTTAAACAAATAATATCCATTTGTTACAAAAAGTAACTCACCCTTTCTCCTTTCATTCCTTTCTCTCCTTTAGGACCCTGTAAATGAAAAGATACAGGCATCAGAGAGCATGCTTATTTTGCTTTGGTGCTTACCATTTTCTATAGTGATGAACTTATGGGAAAGAATTACCAGTCCAAACTGTGGCAAAATTATATTTTCTTTTCATAAAAAAATCTGTGCATTTTCAGTATCATCAAAAAAAATAATATATACACAAGGGACAAAGTCACTCATGCATCTATAAATAAATGTTAGTTTTTCAAAAGGCACCATGCAAAGTTAGTTGTAAAAGTATCAATACATGACCACATGTAGTGCAATTTTGTACTTCTTGCACAAAAAACAATAAATATCAAGAATCCTTTTAAACATAGTCCACTATGTATAATTCCTTATCACAAAATTTACAAACAGCCTTGGAACTGACACAAAAATGTGTTCTAAATGATTCAACTGGAATGGATTAGCAGATTAATATCAAGTTAATATTTAAAATTTTTGCTAGTGTACTATGGTGTATTACCACTGCAAATGTGATACTGTATCATGATGGCTATCCTATCTACACTCTATGGTGGCAGATACAGCATCTTCTACTGCCCCTCCTGGCCATACCTTTGTGCACTAAAGACTCAGAGGCAAATATTAAATTTCTACTGAAGATGCTGCATGCTCGTCTGATTAACAAGTTGTGAAGCAGATATCACTGCTTGCACTATATCACTAAGATTTTTTCTTAACTGCTTGCACTTAGATATTTTCTTTTTATGTTTGCTGAGATGGTACAGGCAATTGAAAATGGCCTCATCAAAGGTACCCACTTTATCAACCAACCCCTAGCGGAGGATGAACAGCTGGGTTGACAGTGGACCAACTACTGAAACCAGGATCTGAACCTATGCACTTGACCATGGGTGGCCTATGAATGTACCACAGTCAGTGAGGCTAACTGCTACACCACAGAGGTCCATGAAGATGGAACTTGAAGGAAAGAAAAATTTCCTCAGCAAAGAAAAACCAAGTTTAAGTGTTAAAGGATGAAAACAAAGTGTATGATTAAAAAAAAAAGGAAGATAAACAGTCTTTTATATGTATCAGACCATCAAGAATGCTGGGGGAAAATTCTAAAGCAATGCTTACTTGAATGACCCAGGCCAAGCAACCTTCTGAAATGGTGCAAATGCAATGCATATACATGCAACAATTATTCAGTTCCCATGCTTGCTACAATCAGAGCAAGACTGAGCATTTTCAAATATTGGAAGGGAAATTCCATTATAAGAGGAGAAATGACAATTTCAATAAACCTCATCATACAATGTCTACATTAAACATTCATTAACTTTAAATATGTAAAATCTAATCATCTGTGTTTTGTGGCTGTCTCTGTGAAAAATATGTGATATAAGCCTTCATTTCCCAAACTTTTATTTCTCACTAAAGAATGAAATGAAATTGCCTCTGCACATGTGATAAAGATGCACTCAATAAATCAATAAACTCTCCTGAGTTGATGACCAGAAAATTATTCACCTTATTTAAATATCTTCCTTTGCCTCATTTACACACATTTCCTAGTTGCTATGTATAACATGCTGAAACCAAAGTTTACCATTAATGTAAAGTTCAACACTATGGTTTACTATAATCACTTCACATGTCCTGGTTCTGCCCATTATGTAACCCCTCCAATTCTCAAATTCTTTCAGTTCTTTCCCAATTCTGATATTTTATCTTTTCTTCAGTTTACCCTTCACTCTTCCAATCCTGCTTTAAAAACACTGATTCCTTTTTGTTAATCTCTCTTCACTCATCTCCTCATTCATCTTACAAAATCCAGTTCTCAATTAAACTATGGTCACTAAAACATCTCTTTCTCATACAGTTTTACTCAAACGTAAAATATAACGATAATTTTATACTTGAAATTATTATGGAAAATATATCATAATGCTTCCCCAAGCCAAAAGCTACCCACTAAATATGAAACGAATGATTGCAAAATGTTTCCAACATGTAATCATTTAAAGACTTTATTATAAGCCTTAATGGCCTTCAAATGATATTTCAACCCCAGATTCTTATTCAGCATGGTAAATAGTCCTTATTCTGAAGTTTTTGAGCAAATCTATTAACCTGACAAAACTAGCAAAAAATTGCAATTTTTTAGCTCAAAAAAGTTTTTATTTCAAGATTGAAATATAATGAAGCACTTCAATATGACTTAATATGAAGCGAATAATCAAAAATGTGTCAAAGATTTTTTTTCATACTTGATCACTATTTACTGTGTTTGCAAGGTTGCGCCAGGAACAGACAAAGAAAGGCCAAATTCACTCGCATCCATTCTTTAGCTGTCATGTGTAATGCAACAAAACCACAATTCCCTATTCACAATCAGGCCCCACAGACCTTTCCATGATTTACCATTGACACTTCACATACCCCAGTTCAGTCCACCGACAGCACTTAACTCCTGTACGCCACATTGTTCCAATTCACCTCATTCTGTACATACCTTTCACCCTCCAGCATGTTCAGGCCCTGATCCCCCAAAATTGCTGAAAATTCTTTTCACTCCATCCTTCCATCTCCAGTTTTGTCTCTGTAATCTCCTTTTGACACATATCTCCTCTTTTTCAACATTTCCTCTCATTTTCTCCATATGTCCCAACCATTTCAGTACACCCTTTTCACATCTCTCAACCACACTTTTTTTTAATTGCCACAACTCTCTCTTACCCTTTCATTGCATATTCCATCTAACCACCTCACACCACATGTTGTCCTCAATAATTTCATTTCCAACACATCCACACTCTTCCATACAGCCTTATCTATAGCCCATACCTTGCATCCATGTAATATTGCTGGGAAGACTATATCTTTAAACATACCCATTTTTGTCCTCCCAGATATTGTTCAGTGTTTCTAGAGCCTTCACCTCTCACCCATCCTATGACTCACTTCTGCTTCCTTAGTTCCTTTCACTACCACAGCCACTTCCATGTATCTAAACTAATTCACTTCCTCACAGTCTTTTCCATTTAAACTTACACCAGATTGGAAAATAGGAAGAATCAAGCACTTTCAGAATTGTAATTACATTGTCAAGGATATGGATAGAGAGAATAAGAACATAATATACCAACTACTACTAGGACAGACAGGCAAATGAATTAAGAAACAAGTAAAAGGATTAAAGCAAGGTCAACCTTGACAACTTCATCTCTCTCAAACTAGAAACTTAGGTTAACCTTTGTTCTGGGAAACATATTTACATATTTAGAATTCACTATTCTAATAATTTACACTCAATTACTTGCACTCTAACACAGTCCTATAACTTATTCTGCATCATAAGTGCCACTCTGTCCTTTGCTTGTTCTCTCACTACCCAGCTTTACTCCCTGTTTTGCCCAAAGCCAAAATGTTTAGGTTTCTCATATATAAACAGCACCTATCTCTTCCTTCTTTTCATCCTAGTTACAAACATGTATATTAAGTCATGCATGTTTGAGCAGGGATGACTTAATATGCATTCTAAACTGAATGACAATACAAGAATATATGTATACAGAGCAACCACTCAAATGCAGTTAATGAAAAAAGTAATAATTATACTGTATTCAGTGGGAGAGTACTCGAAGGGGGGAAAATGTGTGGAATGGTGTATGTGAGAGAGGCATGTAAAAGACAGGGATAAGTGGAAACTCTACTGCTGTGGCCATCCCCTTGATGGGAGTTCCCAGAGGGAACAGCATCAGATAAGTATGATTCTAGGTCCTTGAAGAAAATGTGTTTTTGTACCTAAATGAAAAATGGGCTCCTACGCCATAAGGAATAAGATGTTTCTGATGTATTAAGCAGAGTGAAGGAGAAGCATAAGCCATACTTCCAACACATAATCAACCTGAAAAAAATATCAGAAAGCATTATAACAGCAGACTGCATATTAGAATTATTAAGCAATCACAGGATCTTTAACTAGAGAAAGATTAATGTTTGTCATGAGTGTATTCCCTTTTATACCATGTGACAAAGGGTGTAAAACAAGATGTCAGAAATAACCTTCTAAAGCCTTGAAATAATAATTACAGGTCATTTACAGAAGTGGCAGCATCAAATGCAAGTCCTCACAGACACACAGAAAAAGAGTAAAAGGCGATCTTATAAAACATACAAGAGACTTATGGTGCTCCTAAACTAAGTATCACCTCGATGAAGAATACGTTTATCTAACAGGGAGAAAGAGAGAATATGGTTTTGACGACACTAGCAATGAGTAAATTCAGGATGGAAAAAGGACTTATATGAATGCCATATATTGAATCCATCTTGCTGTACTATTCAACGGCCTTTTTTTCTTTATCAAGACACATGCAAAGAAGTAAAACATTATCCATCATTAATACCTCAACCCCTGGGATACCGTCCGTCCCCTAGAACAAAAAACAAATATTAGTAGTGACATGATGTGGATTATCTACTGCTTCATAACAGAAAAACTTACAGAATATATAACTGCAACATGCCTTTTATACAGTAAGATAAAACATTCACCCCATTCTCAGTGTTCTGTGGGTGGATTAGGTATATACAGCCCCTGAAATTACTTAGATTATTAAAGTCCACTGATACTGTGAGTAACATCTATAGAACAAAGGTAATAGATGCTGATAAGAAAATTACAGGGTTGTGAACAATGAAAAACATTTTCTCTCCAGGGGAGGGTTCTGTTAGCATTAGCATTCTACTGGATGGAAATGAAGGTTAGGACCTTCTAACCCTCAGTACATCTGATAAGGAAGGACTGAACTTCCTCAACTTACTCACCCAAGGCTGCAACAGCTCACTTATGTCAGACTTGCCCTCAGCCAATGAGAGACTGGCACTAAAGTCTAAGTGGCACTGGAGTTCACCTTTCATGGAGACTCTTGCCATGGCCATCCCCATGAGGGAGTTCCCAAAGGGAACAGACATCAGAGATATAGAGAGATAGCCATTCCCTTCAGGAACTCCCTCAAGGGTGTGGCCACAGCAAAAGAGTCCTCATAACTGGTAAACTTCAGTGCCACTTCTTAGCCTTTAATGCCTCACTCCTTAATAGAACACTGGATAAGGGCAACTCTGGGGAAGTGTTTCCAAAGGTTCTTACATAATGTTCCTACCAATTACTACCTAATGTGTTCCAACCTACTACTTATACCAAATGCTCCTACCAGATCTTCCTAACTACATTTTCTACCAAATATTTCTATGATTTTGCCAAAAGGCCGGGCTAGCCACTCACTGCAGGAAAATCTAGAGTTAAGAAGAACGAGTTGCATAAGTTAAGTGTTGTCAAGTGTGACAATGAGAGATTGTATGTTTGACGACAATGCAAGCAGTCCATGTCTGGATGAGGCACAAAGAAAAGGTACCTGAATGGGTCACAGGAGTGCAATTTAACAACCACTGAAATGCTGGCTTAATACATAACCATCACTAACCCTCCTGATATCCAGGCAAGTGGTACCAGTAGTGTCCCTACCAACTACTACCTACAATGTTCATGCATCGGAAAATATTCAATATAACTCTCAACACCGGTGGGCTTCTTGTAGATTTTAAAGGATAAGAGATCAAATTCCCTTGTTAGGAAAGTCAAAAAGACATTTTATATATCTAGTAGCAACAATGTAGAAAAGGATGAAAAATCTAAATGTTTGGTGTCGTCTTTTTCGCTTAATTCACTTAATATAAAACAAGCAGTTTTAATGTTATCTTCTAATATAACAGCATTATCATTAAAAGGTCAAATTATCAGGAAATTGTGAAGCAGCAGATTTGTAACCAATGAGGTTAATTGGTACTGCATCTGCATAAGAGAGTTACACAATTGGGGAAAGTTAGAATTCAGTGCCTTGAGGGGATTCTCTAGTTTTCTAGAAGTCTCGCCCAGCCTTTTCATGGTGACCTCATTAGTACACCCTCAGGGGTGCAACCCAATGGGGATGCACTCCCTAACTCCATTTAAACAATAGTTTTAAAAGAGATAAACACTTATGGGATACAGATTTTTTTTTTTTAATAATCTGAGTCCCACTATCTCTGGAAAACACAGCCCTGGAGCTACCCTCTGCCAGTGGCCTGTCAAGGGTGAAGCACTAAAGGCTAGAGAGAGGCAATGGAGTCCACCAGTCATGCTGGGGTTAAAAGGGAAGAATAATTGAGGGTGATGGCTCTGAATGTTAATGGGATAACTGGTGCAAATAAAAGAAGGGAGCTTATGGAGAAACTTAAAAATTATAGTTTGGATGAACTTGGGGCTGGAGAAACCCATATCCTTAGGCAAGGCGTATGGAGCGACAAATGAAATGATGATTCATTACAGAATGAGCATTACAAAAAGGAAAAATGGTGAGGGAAGAAGATGGCTAGACTGTGTTTCTATACTGCCCATAGGTATCTGAAAATGTACCACACATAGAGCTGCATTACTTTAGCTACAGGAAACAAAGGGCATAGATCAGAGGAGCATTATCATAATGGGTAAGCATCATGAGTGGAGTGCAGCAGGGCTCAGTCTTGGAACCAATGAGACTGGACGCATACCTGAGCATGTTTGTGGATTATGTCATGACCATGGGAAAAGTACTGTATAGAATGATGAAGGCTACATCATCTTACAAGAGGACATAGACAAACTCCAATTTTGAAATTTAAACCAACTACAGTAAATGCAGAACAATGAAGATGGGATGCAGTGAAAGGCAGCCTCAGCATGATTACTATCTCCTATGTAACAAGCTAGAGGAATCTGTGTGTAAGAGAGCCCTAGGAGGTGACATTGTGCCAAACCAGTCACCACAGGAGTCAAACTGTCTTCTGAAAAATTCCTGCAAGATATGCACTCACAGAGTTACCAAATAGCATAGCTAGAAATTCAGAAAGAAACCAATAAGGAAGGATGCTAGGAAGCACTGCATATGACTGGAATAAACTAGGTGATGAAATGGTGAATGCTGACAACATAATGAAGTTTCAAGAAGCTGACTGAGAGTAGGAAGGTTCAAAACCTGGGGTACAGTGAGAAAGTCCCTCCCCACATTGTAAAAATACAGATTTACAGAATTCTCTGCCAATTTTTCAAATACAACTCGTATGTATCTAAGATTACTTAAAAATCAAGATGGGAAGGTTGATGGAAAGATTCAAAATATACTAACCTTACTGGAATACAAGAACTAGTTACATTAAAACTAACAGCCAACTATTAATGAAAAATCTGCAAAGAAAAGATGTCACAAAAAACACTACAAAATGAAAACACTAAACATTAAAACCACATAAAAGCAGAGACTACATGAGAAAGAAAAGCAGAGCTCACACAGCACTAACACTACAGTTATTGAAGAGCAACTTACTGGTAAACCAGGGTCCCCACGCTCACCCTTTCTGCCGATTTCACCACGAGCACCCTGACAAAAAATACATAAATGAATAAATATATCTATAGATATTTATTCATCTTTCTGCAAACATACATATCACATTTTCAATCTGTACCATGTAAAAAATGAATGCCATAAGTAAACTAAAACGTAATGTTTCTAATACACAAAAAGGCAATCATCCTTACCTTCATGCCATCAAGGCCAGGTGCACCCTGTGAAGTAAACAAGAAAATTTACTTTCACTAAATTCAGCCATAAACCACAATGTTCTTACAAGTTAAACTCTCCATAAAATCTGTAAAAGACCACATTAAATAACCCAATTGTAATCACTTGTTCACAAAAAATCATAATCTCTTTCACCTTCTAAACTTGTAAAATACTATGGATTAACCATCAAGTCAAACAACTTCAAGTTTCAAGCTTTACATACAATTTTCTCTCATGTAGCCCTGGGGATAAGGGAGAAAGAATACTACTCTTGCATGCTGGAGAAGGTATCTAGGACATAAGGTATTGGAAATCCACAACTTTCTAAAAGTATGACCAACAGAGGAAGGAATCAGGTAATGATTTCAACTCTGAGATTCAGTCATTGACTGCTGATGTTTTCTTACTATGGCAAGATAAAAAAAAAATATATTGATATGTATAGAGATTACAAATCAGGGAAATTTCCGAGAATCTATCATTTGTCTTTTTCAAATCATAAAAAAAACTCGGAGAGAGAAAAGTAGCTGATTCAAAATACAAAATGCCCTTTTTCTTGTAAGTTCTGAAGTAATGTTTGCTAACAACTCTCTAAGAATGCTTTTGCTTTCCTAATTTCCTCTCATTCACAAAGACAAAACTTTTATACTATGAGTATCTAAAATTTCCCAAGAACCCCTCTTGAAAGGGTTTTGGAGTAACTCCAAGGCCCCTTTGTCAGAAGTTCCTGCAGCTCAAAGGATGTCCTACATTAAGTAATAGAAGAATGATGGTCTGCTTTGGAGTGATAAGTTCTTTAATAAGATTGTACCCCCAATGATACATCTTTACCAAAGGTGACTTTTTATCTGCACCATAGCCTTAGGAGACTCAACAAATTATTTCCTTAGTAAATTCAGAAATAAAAAGATGTTTTGGAACGAGGAAATAAAGTGCTGAAGACAAGAGAACAAATGGGAACATCCGTGAATGGGGCAGTTAGGGAGGTAATAACAAGTAGTAGTGAAATGAGAGGGGGATGGAGTGAGTATTTTGAAGGTTCGTTGAATGTGTTTGATGATAGAGTGGCAGATATAGGGTGTTTTGGCCGAGGTGGTGTGCAAAGTGAGAGGGTCAGGGAGAATGATTTGGTAAACAGAGAAGAGGTAGTGAAAGCATTGCGGAAGAGGGAAAGCCGGCAAGACGGTGGGTTAGGATAGTATTGCTGTAGAATTTATTAAAAAAGAGGGTGACTGTGTTGCTGACTGGTTGGTGAGGATATTCAATGCATGTATGGTTCATCGTGAAGTGCCTGAGGATTGGCGGAATGCATGCATAGTGCCATTGTACAAAGGCAAAGGGGATTAAGGTGAGAGTTCAAAGTACAGTTTGTTGAGTATTTCTGGGAAATTATATGGGAGGGTATTGATTGAGAGGGTCAAGGCATGTACAGAGAATCAGATTGGGGAGAAGCAGTATGGTTTCAGAAGTGGTAAAGGATATGAGGATCAGGTGTTTGCTTTGAAGAATGTATGTGAGAAATACTTAGAAAAGCAAATGGATCTGTATGAAGCATTTATGAATCTGGAGAAGGCATATGATAGAGTTGATAGGGATACTCTGTGGAAGGTATTAGGAGTATTGTGGGAAGTAAGTTGCTAGAAGCAGTGAAAAGTTTTTATGGAGGATGTAAGGCATGTGTACGTGTAGGAAGAGAGG
>JAUTXX010020010.1:0-18749 GCA_032273605.1 Panulirus laevicauda
TATATTATACAAAATAGATTTAGAAATTTAAAGATTTTGGACATTTTGATCCAACTAATAATTAACCCTTTCTGATGCCCTACCCCTCTTGGAACTCCCTCAAGGGGATAGCCAAAGCAAGTCTTCATAACTGGTGAACTCCAGTGTTGCTTATTAACCTTTAGTACCTCACCCATAACAGGTTACTGATAGAGGGCAACTGCAGTGCAGTGTTTCCAGAGGCTCCTACCTAATGTCCCTACCAACTACTTCTAGCTAATGTTCCTGCCTAATGTTTCATCCTACTTCTACCTAATGCTCTTGCCTAATGTTCCCACCTAATACTTCAACCTAACGTTTCTACCAAAAATTCCTGGCTAATGTTCCTACCTACTAATTCTGTCTATTGTTCATAACATTTGTCAAAAGGCAAGGCTAGTGCATAGCACTCACTGCAGGATAATCTAGAGTTATGAAGAATGAGTTGTGTGAGTTAAGTGTTGTGAAGGAGAGATTGTATGTTTGTGGACAGAATGCTAGCAGTCCACATGCAGGTGAGGCAAAAGAAGACAGCAACTTCAGTTACAGAAGTGCAATTTGACAACCACTGAAGTGTTGGTTCGCTATGTAGTTATTATACTTAATGATATTTGTTATGAATTATTTCCCGTATCTGGTTATCCTGCATGGTAGCAGCCACTGCCTTCTATCGAATCTCATGAATAAATAGTATTGTGGCATTAGATGATTTTGATCTCCAGTCACACACTTCTGTTTGCACATTTATTGATATATTGGTTTTCAGTGACATTCATTGACAAAGATGCTAAGTGAAGCCTTCTTCCCGTTAGTTTGCTTTGGAATGACTACATGAGTGAAGGGTGAGGGAGGGGCATACTCATAAAGTAAGCTATGAGCTTGTAATGAGTGTGTTTTGGGGCTACAATCCTCACTACCTCATCACCCCTTGCATTATGATGACTCTTGAGGGTTTGAGACTGAAGGCATTAACAGCTGAGGTTGGGGGACAGTAGTGGAATGATATCATGGACAGGATAAAGGTGCACAAATTATGGTGATAACAGTAATTCATGTGTAGTTTGTCACACTGCCAGTCAGGATATACAGTTACCATTTTGTGTACAAAGCCATTAATATGATATTTTTTGTTCTTTGTTTACTTCTATAGCTAATGTCAATCATGTATAGCTTTGACAGCTGTATAAGAAAAAAACTACTTTGTTAAAGAAGATACCCATCACAAGCTCAAAGCTGACTTCTTTTTTTATTTGGTGAGTGGGGGGCATTTTGTTTAAATACACTCTGGAGTGCTTAATCCATAAGATCACTTGTAATATGCCGCAAGCACAAAGTTTTATAAGTTTTCGCAACACTGAACACTTCACTCAAGAGGAGTATTTCAGCCATTACCAGATTTTTTCTTTTTGAAATCATTATTACACAATACTGGTAAAGTGAATGAAAGCGAAACATTCATGATCTTTATTTTTTGTAACACTTTCATATCCTGGCACACACTCAGGGATCCCTATGTCCATCACTGTCATCCCTCCATCCATCCTCTGTTGATAGGAATCATACTTTAAACTTCATCTCAGTCTTGGTTTAAGTTTTAAGCTAAATGAAGTACCTGTGAAATTTGGTGCAGCTTATCCTCAGCATTTAAAGAACTGAGTGGCATAAGAATTTTAATTTGAATTTTATGCCACCAATAAAACGGTTTAGCCTGGAACTTGTACTGGCTCATAGCTCAAGGAAAATTAAATCTCTGGCCATGGAACTTGATACATATATTTACGATGTTTTTCCAATAATATTTCCTTCCATTATATCACTCCCAATATTAACTCTGCTGCACTGTATGTGACACAAGTGCTCCGAATAATACAACTCTAGTTTTTAAAGTGTAGATATGCACCTTCACTCTATAACATTTTCATACTGAAGATGAACATGATTTGAAGTGTTGTGTAACCTGTCACAACTCTACCTCTCTGTATTTCATCACTGTATGCATTATCAGTATCTTAGGGCTGATCAGATACACATAACTTAAAAGACATGAAATTTGCAACAAGTTTTTCTATCATTTCACTTTGAAAGCTGGGGTTATTTTTCACAGAAGACCAAATTTTTCATTTACATCACCTCTCACAGCATCATAATAATGTTTCAGCTTCTGTTGGAAACAAGTAGCAGTAATCAAGTTTAGGCAAAACGTGTTGACTTTGTATCTTTATTGTATTAGTTTTTCACATTTTAACTGCATCCATGATAGGGGACCTATACATTTCCTTGAAGTCTGACAAAAAAGTTTTGGTTACTCTAACCTATGTATATAATCAAATTATTGACATTAGTTTCTATGAGAAACTCCCTTTCCTTAGGTATGAACTCAATTCTACTGTATGTGGGCCATGAACTTTCTGAACGCTTGTTCCCATGGTCGTGGCAACCTGTGGGACAGTACCACTCCAACCACCTCATCATGAACCTCTGGGGCACCAGCATCTGGGTCATCATAGCTTATCTCTGTCATAGAAATAAGTTCTATGTGTCTGTATAAAGCACTGCAGAGGACCTTGGCAGCTTATTTATTGGTGCTGATGTGACAATTCATGGTTGTGTAAATTGCATTTTGAATGCAAGATTTACTACCTTACTGTAGAAGTTTTGTTGGGCAGGAACTGGTAATTATTGTTATGAAAATTCAGAATGGTCAAACTAATTTTACTCCAATCATTTCTAAGTGTAAATGAGAGCATGTGTTAATCTTAAACAGCAAGGGATTTTATGAAAATTCAAACCTTACACAAAGTATTCTTAGACAATAGAAACTTTATTTTTAAGAGCATAATTTGAAAATAAAAACATTTGAATCTAATTAGAACAGAAACAAATTTGTGTATATGCAGAGAATGCAAACTTTTATTGGTAGAACGTAATTATCCTTTAAAAAGCTTCAGTAGTGGTATAATTCATGCAAACATTCAGCACAGTATTCTATGAATAAAACTTTAACAGTAATATTAGGATAAGATATCTTCAGCAATTTGTCAGAAAACTTTTATACAGTATTAGAATATCAAAAAAGAATGTGCAGCAAATGAATTGAAAGGGGTGTGAACTGAATGCTTAGAAGACAGAATTTTGTTTTTAGTTAGTTTGACTTTCAACTCTACTTATGAGTGTTTACTATGGTAGTCATATAGATTTTAGGCTCTTTATAATCTGTGATGATCCTACTGTTTTAGTTTTCTCTAAAAACAAAAGTGTTGTAAACTCAACAAAAAAATCATCTTCACCCTTACTATGTGATACAATATGACACAACCAACAAAGAGTTCTGAAAGAAGCTCTTCAGTCTGGCATCTATGTTCTGAGCTCTGCTTTCCTTGGCAGCGACTATAAATGACTGTTTACTTTCCGTTCAACCTTATAATCTGTCATTACCTAATTTCCTGATATCATAAAACATTCCGAACATGAATATAATGACAGGTACAATGCTGATGGGTAGCCTATCTATTTCAATAACTGTAAACAACTATTCTTTAAAATCCTTAGTAACCACAGAAGGATGATGAACAAAGCAGTGTTATGGTGGACAGTACACATCAAGGTTCCTCCTTTATTCTGGACCTTGCTGATGGTATTCAGTTTGAACTATATAAGCATTATGTGATCATAAATGTTAAACAAAGGAAGAGGTGTTAATCATGTGTGCTTCAGTCGGCAGGGAAGTTTTACTGCTCTCTAGGCACTTGATGTGTTGTTTTACAACCTTTGTTGTACTTTATGACACTGTAATATAATAAGTAACTGAATATTGTTTAATGAATGCTATTTGAATCAGTAAGTTATATTCTAATATTCATCAAACAATTTGCATTGTACTGTTTGTATATCAATTATTCCTTTGTATGGGGTATGCATATTTGGTTGTTCAGACTTCAATATCATAAATTTGCTGATTTTCAGGTGATTCCTCATAATTCAGAGTTATTAATCATGTAATGACTGCAGTGACTTAATGACAGTATTACTAGAGCTCAATGTGAAACAAGTATCCTAATAGTGCCATTTTTTAAGCTTTATATATTGTATTATAATTTGTCATGTAATGCATTTAGATATTCCAATAAAATGATAATTGTATGTTTTTTCGTTTTTGTATCTCCTGTGTGTTGTAGAAGGTGGCTAGGAGGAGCAGGGGCTGGAAATCCTTCCCTCCTGTATTACTTTCCAAAAGTAGGAACAGAGGAAAGAGTCAGATAAGGATCTTTTCCCCTCTAAGGCTTAAACATCTGTTCTTGACACTACCTCGCTCATGCAGGAAATAGCAAACACAGGAGTATTGTATATATAAGTGAACTCGCTAGAAAAATAAACATAGAAGCTCCAAGCTTTCCACTGTACTTCAAGCTGTTTTCCTTGAAAATGGCTTGAAATACAGTTATGTCAATAGAGGATGCTATAAAGGCAATAAAGACATAAATGAAGTTTTCCACCAGACCCCCAAGAATAATTTGCTTTTCAATGGAGATAAGTTTCAATCCTCTGGCATGGGGAAAAGGAAATAAAAAATACAACAGAATTTTTCAAAGATGAACACTATCATCAACCAGTTGAAAATTATCAAAGACCTCAGATTAATATTGTTTAATGACCTAACCTTCAACAAACACAACAAAAACAGTTGCCTCCTCCAGAAGGATGGTGGGGTGGATCATGCTGGAAGGAAGACGACGATGACAACTTTCAAGACACTAATTTTTCTAAAAATAGAATATTGCTGTGTTTTAACATCATCCTTCTAGAAAAGCAATTTTACAGAACTAGAAAGCATTTAAGAGATCTTTCACAGCTGATACCAACATAATAATGGAACTAAATTATTGGGAATGGCTAAAATAATTGAAGCTATACTCCTTTGAGTGAGGACCTGAGAGGTACTTATATAATAATTATCTATGCTTGGAAAATCCTATAAGGCATGTCTCCAACTTAAAAATAGCATCCTACTGAAACAACAGGATGGGCAGGGGAATAATGGGGCAGGCAAGGAACGTCGCTGAGGCTTAGCAGGTCGCCCTTGAGTTCGTCCCAGAATCATCAACTCTCCGTCAGCATCCACAGTGAAAGTGAATACTAAGACACAGTATTAATTTCATGCATGGAAGACTGTAAAATACTACCACTGAAATCCAAAGGTGTTATATGCACTAAATGAGAGAATGCCTTGTTAGCCTTTAGTGCCTCATCCTTAACAGGCCACTGACAGAGGGCAAACCTAGCACAGTGTTTGCACAGACTCCTCCCGAATGTTCCTACCCATTACTTCTACTTAATGCTCCTGCCTGAATGTTCCTACCTACTGCTACTATCTATCACTCCTACCATTTTGCCAAAAGGCAGAATTAGCACATAGTGCTCATAACAAGAAAATCTAGTTATGAAGAACGAGATGTGCGAGTTAAGTGCTGCCAATTGTTATGCATGATAAAGAGAGATTATATGCTTTGGGACAGAATGCCAGTAGTCCTCGAGTGGGTGAGGCAGAAAGAAAAGACAGCTATCTGGGTCAGAGGAGTGCAACTTGATAACCACTAAAGAGTTGGTTCACGACACATCTGTCACTAACCCTCCCGATAGCCAGGCAGGTATTACTAGTAATATACCTCCCTGTCCGTTGGCTGCCTACCAACTATGCTAAGAAGCGGCACCCAAGTTCACTAGGTACATAGACTTTATTGCTTTTGCCACCCCCTTGAGGAGTTCCATATGGGAACAGCCATCAGAGATACAGATAGATAGAAGGAATCCCGTAAACATCTGGGGCCCAAGACTTTCCAGCATTTTACCTGTAACCATGTGGTACACAATGGGATGCACAGTGGAGACATTTAAGAGAGCCCTAGACAAGAACCTACAAAGTGTAACAGAATAGCCAGGCAGTGGGGCTATGTGGGGCTGTGGCTTCCAAATTCTTGATCGACTAACAACCCAACCTAAAAGTATGGGCCCAGCCAGAGCTGTGGGGGGTATAGAGCCTCTAAAAAAATGAAATATTAATACTGATGTAAATTTCTACTATCTTAATATACCTAAATGCCTTTTCTGCTATGGCAAGGTGGTCTCAGAAATAAAAGAACATTGGATTTTGCAAGCATCTGGTCTGTAGCTGCCTGTCTGAAACCAAAGCCAACCTTCAAGTGCATTCTCCCATTTACCTTGACTGCCTCATATACCATGGTTCAGCTTGCTGGCACCACATCAGTCCAGTTCATTGTGTCCTACATATGCCTCTCACCCTCTTGAGCATTCTGGCCATGAAAACCTAGAACCTTCCTAACCTAAACACTCATATGAAGAACAACTCAAGAAATTACACCTTCCAGCATTGGCGTATGGACAATCTAGAGGTAATATGATCAAAGTGTACAAGGTGCTAGTCAGAAAATATGATGAAAATGTGTCCAGTTCTATGCAACCCCCATAATGACTCCACCACCCACAGGCACCAGCTTAAACCGTATAAATCAAGATCAAGATTAAATATTAGGAAATATTCGTTTTCGCAAAGAACTGCAGAAACATGGAACAGCCTACCAGAGAAAGTAATAACAGCACCATCAGCACAGGCCTTGGAAGCAAGACTAGATTATCTCTGGGAAAGCCAAGCACAGAAATATAGCTACGAGAAAATACACAATCAGCCATGACCTAAAAAAATTTAAGTTTAGGCGAGGAGCTGACAAAAGAGGACTCCACAGGAGGCCTACAGTCAGATGAGGATCTATAAATATCCATCCTTTTATCTCCTTGGTTTCTCCCTTCCCTTACTCCCTCCACATCAAGACACAAACATCCTTAGTCTTTCTTCACTCATTCTCTCCATATGTCTGAACCACTTCATCATACCTTAAGTCAGCATCCTCAATTAGAATGTACTTATTTCTCTCTTACAATTATTCCTTACATCACATACTGTCCTCAGGCATTTCAATTTCAATATGTCCACCCTTTTCCTTTCATTGTATTCAAAACCCAAGACTGTGGTCCAGGCAGCACTGTTGAGCCTAACATACCTTCAAACACAGGTATACCTCACCATACTTCCTGGATGAGGTCCTGGTATCATGACTTATGAAGAAAAGACTGCAAATAAAGCAAAGTTCTATGGCTTCCAGTGGAACTTACGGATACCTCTATGTTCCTGGGATACAGCTCTGATTATTGTTTACATAAACATGGGAATGACATATAAATATGCTTGTACAGTAAACATGGGAATGACATATAAATATGCATGTACAGTAAACATGGGAATTACATATAAATATGCTTGTACAGTAAACATAGAGTACTTAATTACTTTAAATTCTTTAACATAGCTAGTCTTAACACTTACCCAAGCTAGCTGAAGACCGTACATGTGGTGGGAGGTGAATGGAAGGAATCGTAGTTATAAAACTGAAGGACCAGGACTGTTTGTTTCTTTATAAAGGAGTTATTTCTCAACTTGTGTATCCAAAGTTAACAGAGCAAAGTTCTTTCTCTGCATGCATAATTCCCTGTTCTGGGCAGAGGCAGTTGATGAAAACCCTAATGCTTCACTCTCGGTTTGGATCAGTCTCACTTATACTGTTCACCATTTCAACCCAAAGTTTAAATAATTCAAAATAATCGAGCACAATGTTTTCACAGGTGCTGGGTCTGCCAACAATGACTCTTCAATCTGTTCTTGAAGTGGTATCAGCACCTCACTCAACATATCTTTTCCTTGTGATTTCTAACAACTCCATTACGTTCTGCTGTTAAATCCTGTTTGTTCTGACAATTCAATGACGTCGTGTTGAATGACTGGAAGCTGTTCATGAAAAACCCAGCCCAAAATCGTTGACATAATCAAGCTAGACTTTTTGCCAAATACAGTTCATAGGAGAGACAGCAACTTCCTCCCTCGACTCACTAGTGTTAGCCACGGCATTTAGAACATTATAGACACGCCAGAATATCTTGTGTCAGGCTTCTTGTTCTGACCATCTGTTTCCCTAATAAGCTGAGGTGTAACACAGTTCACCATTTGCCTCTTAACTTCCTGATCCACCAACAGCAGCAACTATGTTGGAAATCAGGATCATTACCTACAAATGTTCACATAAGTCGTCCTAGGCAGCATAAGGTGACCAGGGGCATTATCAATTGATAAGCAAAAAACTGTGTGGCAGGCAGTTCTTGACACAATAAATCCCTCATACAAGGGTAGAACTGGGAACTAATACAATCCTGGAAAAAGAATCCTTTTGTGGTCCAAGCTTTGGTGTCCAGAGCGGCAGTAACGTTACTGCGAGTAGTGCTAAAACCAAGAGCAGTAACACGCTACTTCGAGTAGAGCCATGGGTGTCTCCTAGTGCTAAAACCAAGAGCTTGATCTTGAACACGTGGTCTTCCCCCTACCATGGGAATGATAAATATTCTTGTTGGCATTCACTTCTACCACTGTACAGACATGTATCATCTACAATGAGCACCTGTCGAGGTTTGTAACCACCTTGTTCAAAGATGGTCTTCAACGAGGCTAGGTGCTCCCCTACAGACGTCAATCAACGTGGCGTTGTGAAATCCATCCTGTCTCTTATAGCACTCAAGCCTTCCTTAGTTACCGCTAAAACTCTCACCTCTCAATCTCCCACCATACTTGCTCTCCTTTAACTTTTCAGAGACAAGTCTTGGCGTTTCGCCTAATAACTAAAGCCCTTGGTGGGACGTTGCGGAGCTTTGGGTATTCACACGTTTAACTTGTGCTCCATATCTGCCATCACCTTACTTCTGGCAAGAGTAACCTTCGTAACACTTGAAGAAGACACACGCAAAAGTCCTTTTCCTGTTCTCAATGATGTTGGTGGAAAATGACGGGCCCTGGTGATATCAACACTGTTCACATGCATCACACCGCTCCAGTATTTCCATTTTGACTTACACTAGAATAATTTTTGCACTCGGGGTACTTTAGGCACTTGTCACACATAATTCTAGACAGTTTTGAGAAAAATGGACTATAATGAACTCAAAGTTCCTTCAAATCACAGAAGTAAACACGAGCAAACTGTGTAGCACGTGGCACACCTCGGCCACGTTAACAATGGTGCCAAATATAAGTAACAAATTAATAGTCAATTAATGCAGCTTTTTTTTAATGGAATTTGTGCGTGTTATCAATTTATGTAGAATAATGTCCCCTGCCATAAGGCCAACATTATTATGAGCGATATATATATTTTTTTATTTTAATTACGAACGTAGTGAATGTTCCAAATTAAATTACGTTTGAAATACCGAAATGAGAGAGCCATTTCTTAAAGAACTAGCAGAACATCATCTAAGAATATTAAAACAACCAAGAAACAACTTATACGGTTCTTAACTTAGCCAGGGAGAAAAAAAAAACAATGAGGTCCTGTTGGGAGCGAAATGGCGAGACATCTAAAGATGGTGGTGAAAGACAGAAGACATCACTTTAAAATTAGCCGATACACCAGAAGACAGTATATACCATCCAGAATACCTGAGATGGCATCAAATATGATAATAGACAAATGTTTGATAAATATGGTAAATTTGAGTAAATATTGTGCTATCGGTCGGCCATATTTCATCACGTTCATAACATGCAATCACATTGAATCTTACCCTTAGGTAGATTTTATCTTTTTAAGCCATGGGCAGGTGCATATCCAGGATTTGGTTAAGGAGGGGGCGAATTCTGACGTCTGAGCATTGAAATACCTAGGTTCCTGTCATATTCTAACTTGTTTTGGGTCCATAGGGTCTTAACTCCTGAATGAGTCTTGGCACTGAGGTGTTGCAAGTAAGCTTGACTCATCTGGATTCAACAACTCTTGATTGGGTTGATGTCTTGGGAGTTCCTGGACCACTCCAGCTGTTGAATATTTTCCTCTGATAACCTTTCTAGCCTTATGGCAAGGGGGAATTATCCTGCATAAAGTGATCACACCCATGAACCCTGTAAAAAAAAAAACATGGTTCTCTACACCTTTAGGTACTGCTCTCCATTCATTACAGTATTTCTAGGTAATACATACAACCCTCCCCTACCCATTGCACCAATAAACACCGAGATAATCACACTGTCTGGGTGTTTTACCGTCTTCACTGTGAAATGTGAGTCAAACCAGCTGGCACCCTCTTATCTTGATTGCAATTATTCAAAGGAACTTTCTACAGAAAACTTCACTTTACGCTGACTCTGTTGTTGCTTACTCCAGTCCTTGAATTTATCTGCAAATGTGAGTTGTTTGTTGTTTCATTTTCATCATAAGCAGGGTTTGGCTGCTGGCTTGTGTGGGGAATGTGAAGGTTCTGTTGAATGGTTCTTTGAATGACATTTTCTAGTTATGGATGGCTTTTCTTGAGTTTGGCGGCTGAAATGCAGGGTTGCTTCAATCATGTTTGTCTTAGGAGGTTATCTGTAGATCTAGAAGTCTCTCTTGGGAAACCAGGAATAGACTTTGTCAGTGGAATGACATTGACAGGGAGGCCACAAGTGTAGGTAAGTAGCCACCTGACCATATGTTCTGAGTGTCCAGTGCACTTATAAATCTCATGTGTACCCACACTCTCTTGCTTCCAAGCAAGAAATTGGGCTTTCTCCTCCTAAAAGAGGTGAGAGCCAACCATCTTGAAGCAAAGGTGGTAGAAATATAACACCCAGAATTGAAATTCCCAAAAATTAAGCAGAAGCCAGGAGTTACGAAATAATACTCATTCATAAAAGATAGCCTGAGGCACAATGAGGTGGATTGCTGGTGCTCACGTTGTTAAAGCCACTAGTTAGAGTGACCAAATGTACGATTATTTCACCCTGTGAACGTCATAAGCTTGTACCAAAAGTAAACCTTAGCCATGTCTCGCCTTTGAAAATATACTGGGGCAGACAGTTTTCTTGTGGACACTGTTGGGAACTCAAGTAGTTTTGAATTATTTGGATGTTAATTTCAATTGCTAACTTTAGTAAAATTCTTATAAAACTGAATATAACTGTTGTAGAAGTTATTCTATTATGAGATCAACAAAGTTTTGAAAATAAAACTATATATCATAAAACAACGGATAGCAATAATCAAGGGACTTTTGTTTGATGACACAAATTAGTAAACTTTTATACGTACAGTATATGTATATGTATATATGTATGTATAGGTTGAAATGTATGTGTACGTGCATGTGCGGGCGTTTATGTATATACCTGTGTATGTGGGTGGGTTGGGCCATTCTTTTGTCTGTTTCCTTGCGCTACCTTGCTAATGTGGGAGACAGTGACTAAGTATAACAGAAATAAAAAATATGTACAGACAATTCTGTTATCATAAACTTATGTCATTGTTTTGGGAATTAATAAAAATGACAAGGTTGTTTCATTAATCACTGAAATATTGAAACTTAGATAATCCTTTTTTTTGTAACTGATTGCCATTTCTTATGTTGGCAAGATAGTTCCAGGAACAGTTGAAGAAAAGCTGCATCCATACTATAGCTGTCATTTGTAATGCTTTGAAACCACAGCTCCCTATCCACAACCAGTAACTACAGATGTTTCCATGGTTTATCCCATATGCTTTATATGCCCTGGTTCAGTCTACTGATGGCTCATCAAATACCATTTTGATCATTATTATGACTGAGAAAGCTTATTGTATGTTGATAGTGCAAGGAGGTAAGGGGACTACCCTTGTTGCTCTTCCTTTCCAGGGTAACAAAAGGACTTTTTCAAAGAAATTGGTCCTCGGATAATTAAATACAAATACAAAATTTTAGTGTTCATAAAACTATGGGGTTAACTGAGTGAGTGAAACAGTAAGAGAGTCTGACCATCTTTGTTGGTGACTGAACTAATAAGAGAAAGGTGGGAAAGCACTGTACATCCTAACCATGGTTAATGTGTTTTATGATATGTAACTAACCACATTTAGAGCTTGATAACAAAATTGTATTAACTGAATGCATTTCATTTGAGGAATTACTTTATCATTTGTGGATGATGTATATGCGAAAATGAATATCGAGAAGGCATATAATGGGAAATACCTGTCCCTCTGTAATCAAATAAATTTCTAGGCTTCAGTTCCGAAAATCTGCATTATGGTCTTTAAGGTAGTGTTACTATGTTATCTCATAACAAGGGCATTTTGTTGAAATAAAACAAGTGTATCAGTATATGGATATGTTTTATAGAAGAAATGGCTTTCATGTATAAAAAAATTTGCATGTCATGCTGAGTTTTACCTTTTACAAAACACTGTTAACTTTAACTAAACATTTATATTTTAAATGTCATTACATTTTTCCAGGGCATTTGATAATTCAACCCCAATTATTCTTTTCTTGGGTTTGCTTTTAATATATTCAGCCAATGAGCTGGTTGATCTTTTCATAGCCTGCATTAACAAGGAACTTAAAGGTGGCATCTTCCTTGAGGTCTTGGAGTTCATCACTAGCCAGCAGCTCCTCCGAAGGAATGAGTAGCTCCTGGATATCACTACCTGTAATAAATGATAATAAAATTGTTAACTTCATGAGTGATGCATAACTGTAGGGGTTTACGTAAATATTGTGTCTCCAGCTCTGATATATAGAAAATATCATACATGAAGTTCAGAATAAGACAGATAAATGTGACTTACAAGATTAAAACACAAAAGAATTACAACCCCATGACTCCTAGGCTTCTGGCCACCATTTCTGATTTAATTCATCACATTGTATAATGTAATGGGTAAGGGTTTGTTTGGCCATGGATATCCATGGAAATGCCACACTACCTGGATTATCATTTCTTAGAGTACTATCACATGTCATTCACAGTGCAAAGCCACTCACATTCATCCAAAGATTCTCAAATTCCACACATTTTCAAATACTGATATATATGCTACTTATTCTCTATCTTTTCTTTCTGCCCTAAATGCTGCTTGTCAGTTTCTGATTAGTAAAATACAAGACAGCTTAAGACTGGGTATGTGCAAATGAGGCAACTATTCAAATGCTCCTGATGCTACTCCATTGTAACTGTAACACTCTTCCAAACTCAGACACCACCTTCTGCATTTTCTCACTCAAATCTGCCTCCAGTCCTGTGTGATGACATCAGCAAACAAAACACTCACCTCCCAGGCACCACCACTCCCAACAGACTGTGAACCTGCTCCTCTCTCCAAGACCCTTGCAATTACCTTCCTAACCATTCCATCCATAAACAATTTAAACACCTATGGTTACATCACACACATACATGTTGCAAATCTACCTTTAACTATACCATTCTATCCTTTCCCTTCCTTCTCACACACATGCCTGCCTTACTTTCTTGTTAAACTCTCCACCATATATGTACATGGCAGAGTTTAAAGGGAAACTAAAAAGGACCACATTACCAAGAACTGGACCCATAGCCTTTGGTTGGCTGCTGCTCCCCATAAATTCGGTGTGGAGATTGGCTGCTTTAAAACTAACCATTGCACCTCCTTTCTTTTTTGAAAAGTGAAGCTGTGGAATTATCTTCCTTTTATCTTTTCCTCTTCAAATAACAATTCTATCTTTAAGATTCTGGTCCACAAACACTGTTGAGCTTTGGTTAATTTCTTAATTGTTTTTCTCAGTTTTTTCACCTCATGACCATGATGGGGGTACATTTTGTCCATGCAATATCTGACTATAAAAGTAGACCAATGAACCATTTTGCACAATACAGCATGCAAATACTGAATTATTCATTTTGTAATTGATAAAAAAAAAAATCATACATAAATCCTTTTAAATACCTTGGGTAAATGCTAATTCAATAGTTTTGAAGAGTAGAGTGTCACTGATGGCCTCTAATGGGTTATCTGTGTCCATGTGCTGCCATGTGTTACGTAACACAGCTCGCACCCATATGTTTTGCTTCAACTCAGGAACTTCCTCAACTGGTACAAATGCCAGCAAATCAAGTGCCTTCTTGAAGTCGAATTCATTAGCATAAATATTTTCTTTACTTGTATACAGCTGTGAGAGATAATAATGTATGAGTGTCTTTGACAAGCTTATTTCTGTAACTATGAATAGAGGTGATAACATCCTCACAGCCCCTAATCAGGAAACATTTCAGCACATCTAATGAAAAAATAATATATGAAAATATCACTACCTCATCCTTTTTAACAAATGCATATCATTAGGTAACAAGTGGAAATACTATATGAACAAACCACCACTGCCACGCTGATCACCAGACAGTGCCAGCCCATCTTGTGCCTATCATACTTGGTGATCAGTTCAAGTACATATGTCCAAGCAAAATACCTTGGAGAGGTTTTTCAAAGGGTGTAGTCACAGTTATAAGTCTTCATTAAGCCCAGGCCTTGAATGAAATACAGAAAAGGTCCCTAAAAAATATATTGGCACAAAGAACATCTCTGTTAATGTATTATACCCCCTGTATATGATTTTGTCACCCCACTAATGAATGTCACTTTGTGACTTTAAATTCTAACCACCACAATTTTTTGTTTCATGATAGTTCTACTGCAAAATATTTGCCAGTTTTTCTTTTTGTGTGTGTGTGGTGGCAGTGGCAGCTTGCAGGTTGAACAAAACACATGATGCAGTGTCCATCATAATCTCCCCTCCTCTTCCTCCTCTCTTCTCACCGAGTCTTAGTATTTATAATACTACAGAATAACCACATACAAACAAATAAACATTAAAAATATGTACAATGATTACACATCACACCACAAAGTAGAAAAGATTGTAAACATTTATTTGTAAACTAATTACAACAACAGCCACTGGGTTTACTTTAGGTGTGGGTCCAGAAGAACATGCCAGGTCTGCTGGTGTTAATTCTGCATTATAAAGTTCTATTAGCAATACTGAGAAATCTATAAATATCAAGTTTTGCAGAGGCTGAGGACCAAATATAGGCTTAAGCGGATCTGTTTTCTTGCCACTCGGGGGCGAGCTGTGACTTTGTGTGCTGGTGGGTAAGCACTAGGGAAATTAGGTCCAGTTAGTTCTATCTATGGGAAGTAGGATGAAAGATATATAAAATTTGGCATGTAGAATGGCAGAAGACAAAATATATGAGTACTAATATTTGACATAAATTCTGATGCAGCACTAAGGAAACAAGCCACATCCACTGGGAAGGACTGTAGGTAAAGGAGTGCAATGATGTTGTGTGTAGGTTTGTGTGAGATGATTACAGAATAATTTTGGAGTATCTTCAGAATGGAAGTTGCATTTTGGGCATGTGGGGTTTTGTGAAATGTAAAAATCAGTATTTTCAATGTTGTGGAGACGGGAAGTATTCACAGCATTGATGACAAACTATTTGGGGAAGGCAGTTTCATTTGGGCAAATGTCTAGTAGGGTGGAGTTTAAGAATGGGTTGGACAGATGGGTCATTTCAGTATGCATATATTTTGTCAGAGTTATGTTTGCTGTGGGTGGGGAGGATTATGAATATGGGTTGATGAATTGTGAAGAAGCGGTAAGCATGATACAAAGATATAGACAAATACAAAGGTTATACATAAAGATATCTTTTTATTGATTAAGACAATTAATCTTCACATACAAAGATGGACAGGCCAGCAGCAGTCATGAAAGCAGACAGTACAGACACAGAGAGAGACAGAGAGGATGTCAGGCTTACGTGAACTAGTTCAGTGGGTGATAGAACCCTCATAGTATCAGGATCAAGTGAGTGAGCAGTAAGAACTGGTTCTGGTAGCTGCTCTTGATAAAGGATGAGTTCTTCCTCTAAGCCCAATGTATCATCTTCTTCTACACTTGCTTCTCTTGCCCCTGGACTGCTGGCTGCCAGATGACACAACTTGCTTAAACTCAGGAGAGTCTGCAAAGTATAAGTAAAGACAGATTTTAACATTCTATGGAAATAAATACATTTATTACATATGCCTGACATATTCGCACACCAAAGATATTCAAGACCACCATTCCAATGATAAAAAACAAAAGCCACCTTCATAGATGACCATCAAGCCAGTCACCCACAAAGGCTTCACCTCGAAAATCCTCAAGTCCACAATGGAGTACCTTAGGGTGCAGTTCTTTTTCCAAACCTCTTTAATTTCTTCCTAAATGACCTCCCACTGCCTGCTGAAAACTAAAGTGTGAAAGTCCTCTTGTATTGTAAGCAGATGACCTTAATTACAACATATTACCCAAGTAATGCAAAAACAGAAACAAATATGCAGCATTACATTAAAAATTGAAACACCAACCTACTCAAAACAGAATGTCGGCATCCCAAAAGACATCCAACATCCCACTCATAACCCTTGACATATATGAATCCAACCTGCTCCCCAAAATAACCCTGGATGATCAACCATTCCTACTTAAAAAAAACACAAACTATATTAAATATTGTATGACATACACATAACACTCATCCCTTCACATAAACAAACTAATGCCTTCAAAACACTCTGTGACATTAGAAAGATAAAGAAAAAACAAAAACTAACTTAGCATCCATTACAAATAATTCACCATCTCCACCCAAAAGTATGCCTCACCTTACTGATAACCTATCTATCAATCTATCTATATCTCTGATGCCTGTTCCCTTCTGGTACTCCCTCAAGGGGGTGGTCATGGCAACAGTCTCCATAACTAGTGAACTCCAGTGCCACTTCTTAGCCTTCAGAGCCTCAACCTTAACAGGCTACTGATAGAGGGCAAGTTTTGTGCAGTGTTTGCAGAGGCTCCTATG
This sequence comes from Panulirus laevicauda, assembly GCA_032273605.1. Classification (NCBI taxonomy): domain Eukaryota; kingdom Metazoa; phylum Arthropoda; class Malacostraca; order Decapoda; family Palinuridae; genus Panulirus; species Panulirus laevicauda. The sequence continues at coordinate 16,808 of JAUTXX010020010.1, forward strand.
TAATGTTCCTATTGACTACTTCTACCTAATCTTGCCTAACATTCCCATCAACCATTTCTACCTAATGTTTCTACCTAATGCTCTGAACTAAATGGTCCTACCCACTACTTCTATCTATTGCTCCTACCATTTTCCCAAAAGGCAGGGCTAGCACAAAGTGCTCACCGTAGTAAAATCAAGTTATGAGGAATGAGCTGTGTGAATTCATCAGTATTGTTAAGTGTTATGTGTGACAGGGTGAGACAGTATGTTTGTGGACAGAATGGCAGTAGTCCACTTGTGGGTGAGGCAGAAAGATAAGACAGCTCCTCGGTCAGAGGAGAGTAATTTGACAACCAGTGAAATGCTGGATCACTACGCAGTTATCACTAACCCTCCTTATACCCTGGCAGGCAGTACTGGTAATATACCTCCCTGGTTGTAGGCTGCTTACCAACTACTACCTACCTACTGGTAACCCATCCTTTCAAAACAAAAGCATTCATAACAATCAATGGCTGCTTATGAACCTTAAACATTCAACACCTGAACAATGAAAAAAAATTCTTCCAGTGTAATACCATCTCAACATGCTCACCAACCATCATTTGCAACAGCACTACACCCATCCCACCCAAGCCACTTCATAACCAACCATCAACCCCCAAGCAGAAATAAAAAGTCTCCTCCATCCTCAAACTTCAGAGGCATATTGTCACAGATCCCCCTCCATCAATAAACACGAAAGTAACAAAACTCATAATATAAAGACTTCAGCACAAAGCAACAACCTCTCTGACCCAGTCTTAAACTCCACTCCATCAGACATAAATTCATCTGAAACTGCAACTCCTCAGACATACCTGAGTAGTACTTTCTTATCTTTCTGATTACAGAATCCTTAACACCCAAGATGGAACAACCACACAAAAGATACTTCTCAACTGTCCCGCATTCATCCCTTAAAAGACTGAAACATAACATCACCCACTTTCTTAAGAAAATCAACTGTAATACCTTCCTTTCCTGCTTCCTTCCCACATTTCATCTTAACCAAGGCTTTCAATGCTTCTCCTTTCACAATTCCAGTTGCCATAGCTAAGTATGTACAAAGAAATGTTTTTGAAGGATACCTAAAGAAATTTGAACTCATTTCTGTTCTATAACAGATTCAACTAAATATGCCCAACATACTGCATGAGCTAAAAAGCATGCACAGACAAGATCTCAGGATGGGTGAAGTGCTGAATTACTATCATCAGAAGCCTTATCAAAATCTGATGACTAATTCTGACAGTACCTTTTTCCGACTGAGGTAAGCCATCTCTTCAACAGCTAACTGGCGTAGTGTTGAGTGAGCAGCAGAGAAATCTCTGGTCTGAATGTGGTGCAGCCAAGCCAAAGATGTGTAATCTTGTAGGAAACGTGATAGGTCACCTTGTGTACCATGACTCAACAAGCGACCGCGTTTACCAGTTTCAAGGTACCACCGAAACACAAAGTCTGAAAAGCCCTGAAATAGAATAAGATTAATTTCTTGATAAATTATTTTCACATTTGTAAATCTTATTTCTTTTTAATACTTTCAGAAGCCAGAGCCTACCGTAAGTTAACAAACATCAACATTATATCTTTCGGTTCTAGGATCGATTCCTTACCATATTTCAAGATGACCCATGCAAAACCTTTAGACAACATGGTCATCACATATTCATTAATCATTACTCACATGCACTAATACTCAACATCATGAGCTAATATACCTTTAAACATATACAGTTATACTTTTCCTTTTCTAGCCTCCTTACCTCTGACCCAAACTGGTTCATGTACTGGCTCAATCTCTCTTGGTTGTCAGTACGGTCACACACTTCCACTAGTGTTCGGAAGTCACAGTACTTCTCAGCCAGGCCCACTGCTTGGTCATACTGTTCGCCTTGTACTAGGGAATGTAAAAATAAGT
>JAUTXX010020117.1:0-15426 GCA_032273605.1 Panulirus laevicauda
TTTCCTCACTCATTCTCTCCATGTGACCAAACCATTTCAAAACACCCTCTTCTGCCCTCTCAACCACACTCTTTTTACTACCACACATCTCTCTTACCCTTTCATTACTTACTCGATCAAACCACTTCACACCTCATATTGTCCTCAAACATTTCATTTCCAACACATCCACCCTCCTCCATACAATCCTACCCATAGCCCATGCTTCGTAACCATATAATATTGTTAGAACTGCTATTCCTTCAAACATATTCATTTTCACACTCCAAGATAATGCTCCCTCTTTCCACACATTCATCATCACTCCCAGAACCTTCACCCCCTCCCCCATCCTATAACTCACTTCCATTTCCATGGTTCCATTTGCTGCTGAGTCCACTGCCAGATATCTAAATCACTTCACTTCCTCCAATTTTTCTTCATTCAAACTTACCTCCCAACTAACTTGTCCCTCAACTCTACTGAACCTAATAGCCTTGCTCCTATTCACATTTACTTTCAGCTTTCCTTTCACACACTTTTCCAAACTCAGTCACCAGCCTCTGCAGTTTCTCACTCGAATTAGCCACCAGTGCAGTTGGCGAATAACAACTGACTCACTTGTAAAGCCCTCTCATCCCCAACAGACTGCATACTCACCCCTCTCTCTAAAACTCTTGCATTTACCTACATAACCACCCCATCCATAAACAAATTAAACAACCTTGGGGACATCTCACACCCATGCCACAGACCAACCTTTACTGGGAATCAATCACTTTCCTCTCTTCCTACTCATACACATGCCTTATACCCTTGATATAACTTCTCACTGCTTCTAGCAGCTTACCTTCCACCCGGTATACTCTTAAGACCTTCAACAAAGCATCTGTATCCACCATATCATATGCCTTTCCAGATCCATAAATGCCACACGCAAATCCATCTGTTTCTCTGAAGTATTTCTCACACACATTCTTCAAAGCAAATACCTGATCCACTCATCCTCTACCACTTCCAAAAAAAAGCTCTTTTGAATGTAAAGACAAAAATTTGAAAATAGTTATCTTTAAAATTGGCGCAAGCTTTTGTGGACTGTATAGACCAGTCAGGCAACATCATTATGATTGAGTTAGTCATATTAGCAAAGAAAGTCTTTTTTCAATATATGTTTTCCATTTCTCACAATCCAAAGCTTTAAGATAGAAATGGTAGTTACTTGCATAATTTAGAAGCCACACTAACATGCAGAATTCCTGCATGTGTTACCTTCCTGTGAATGTAGGGAATGGTATTATGATATAGATGGGTTGCCTTTTTTTTAGTAATAATCCAATAATCCATTGTGTCTAACCATTTTCATTGTTTTTTAGGGTAGCCTACCATGGTTCAAGGTTCCCACCTGCCATAACCAAAACAAACTACGACAGGATGAGTCTGTATCTAAACTTCAACCACCAAGGGAAAAGGAAAGAACAGACTATCAGCACCTCCTTTATAAAACGCCTGGTAAGTTCCAGCTTATATGTTAGCTTAAAAAATTTTTTTGATGTTCAAAGGATCAAAGTCTGTAAATGTCAGCTGATGGAGCTGGCAAAATGAGTTCAGTGCCATAACAAAAGGATGATAGGTTAAGATGTGAATATGATCTTTAGATAGATTTTCTCAAAAATAGAATTTTAAGAAAGTTTATTGTTAAAAGTATGATAGGAAGAGCATTATGATGAGAATAATGATAATAGCAAATGTAAGTTTTATGAAAAATTTTGTGGACATAATACAGATACAGGTACACCACTGATTTTCTGACACTCTTGGTTCCAAAGCCTTGCCGGATTAACCATTTTACCAGACCAACCGTGGTCACGAAATAGTAATTCAACAGCACACCTCTAACCCACTCATTATACATTTCCCATGTGTCTAAAGTATACCATGGACTGCTAAAAATTTGAATTAAACAAGTATTAAATGTTTGAGCACCCTAAGATGGTAAGTCTGTCCTTAAATTGTTTAAATCCTGTGGGGTCTTCATCATCTGTTGTTAGTGTTTTCTTAGGTGTGCATCACCAAAATAATGCAGTTTCGTCTGCATTATACACCTGCTCAGGACTGAGGTGCTCGTTAGCCACGAGTTTTACTAATTCATCCACATACTCAGCAGCTCCTTCATGGTTTGCAGACAACTTTTCTCCGCACACTTTATTCATGGAAATTCCATGGCGCCTCTTGAATATTTGAAGTTATCCTTCACTATAGTCACGCTCATGTTATAATTTAAGTTCTTTATGGAACAACTAAGCCTGGTTCATTATCATGCTACCTGAGACGTCCACTCCATCACTCCGATGCTGTCGAAACCATTCCATCATCACTCGATCATGCTTAGTACTCTTACCATCTTTCATAGTTTTTCTAATCATCATTTGCTTCTTGGAATCACTGTCTGCATAGAATTTCAATATTTTCTCCCTTAGCTTCTTCATATCATAAATAGTTAATGAACCAATACTGTAGATGTTACACAGCTTACGCACTGAATCACCACGGTGCATTTTCTTCAACAGTTCTACTTTATCTTGGATCGATATGGACTGGTGTTAACATTTGACACCACGACTGACACACTCATATGTCTTAGAAGCCATAGCTAGGGTTAAATTTAAGCAAAATAAGCGAAGAATCTCACAGAATTGTGGTATCACCACCGACAAGTGCAGTGTAAAGAATGTAAATAGGTGCGCCCTACACAACGCCATCTGTGGGCTCCCAGTAAATTAGTCTGGTGGCCGCAGTGATTTCAAGTTCCTCACGTAATTTTGTCCGAACTAGAGGAGGTGCTGAACCATCAGTTGTCGGAAATTCGGTGGGGTACCTGTACAATGAGTGTTATGCACTAGCCCTGCCTTTTGACAAAGTGATAGGAGCAAGAGATGGAACTATTAGTTAAGAGCATTAGACAGGAACATTAAGTAGAAACATTAGATAGAAGGAGGTAAGGAGTCTTAGGAGGGTCCCATATGTCAAATTCTACCAGTCAGAAGCAAGTTATAATGATATATAATGACTAATCTCTGAGAAATATTGAATTTACCTAGTGAAGGAAGAATTAGAAAAGGCATTGAGGTTGATATGTTCATATTGATAGATTAATTGGTGCAATCTTCTTTGCTCATATTACTAAGGCTTAGAGTATATATGTCCATTTGGGTTTGTACATAGGGACAGGAGTGTTCATACTTTACAGACCATTGTTAAAGAACTTGATGTGTGAACCTTATTTTTTCATCCAGTTGATAGTGAAGAAAATTATGGAAAAAGAAAAGATGACTGTATCTTTCTTTATTTAAGTATAATATGCGAATGGATCGGACATAATTGTTCATCATCTGAAGAATGCTTGTTGGAGCAAGCAAATAAAGAGAATAACAAGATTATCAAGTAAAATCGATTATGCTCATGAAAAAAAAAAAAAGTCAAGGGCAACAATTTAAATTTCAAGTTGGGGATAAGATCACATTATATCATAATGTTTTGTTTACACAGGGATGATGTATTCATGGAATAAAAAGTAGTGTGTTAGTCTGTGTGTTAAGTATGATAAGGAAGGTAGAAGTGGGACAGTAATTAAGAAGAGAATTACTTATACTAGTAGCAGTGTTTTAAGATAAAACAGGAGAGCAGTAAATGTGGCTGCTGTGTTATTTTGACTAAGATTGAATTATCAGTAGTAGAAAAATCATTTCAAGTATTGCCTTTTGGGAATTGTTTCAGTTTTGCCACATCACTACTTCCATGGGCTTCTTCCCTACTTATTGTTAGTTTTTAATTTTTCTTTTAATTTATTTTTTGTTTTTTGTTCCAATAACTTTTTTTTAATTTTTCAGTACATTTAAAGGTGCATCTTGCATCATTTCTTTATGATGCTTTGTATCTGATATTACACAAAGCTAATATCTATCAAACAGGAGTGTTTGTATCAGATGCTGTGAGAGTGTTTGGTCGGAATATCTTGGTATTGTTCAAGTTAATGCTGCTGGAGCACCGTGTACTCTTCTACCACAGCCCTGTTGGCCCACTTGCACGCACCATCACATCTCTTATGGCACTGTTTCCAGATAACTTTCCCAATGGCTTGGCTCATGCTGCATCATTAAGGTTGGTGGTATATATTACAGTATTTTCTTCCTAAGGTAAGGTGGATTTGATGTATTAGGATATAACATAGAAGAGCAGTGTTGGTTTTCTTCAAACAGTTTATTTTCCCTAATGATTATTTATGGGTACCTCATATAAGGCTTTATGTGGTATGTAAATGATGATATGTTTCTTTTGTTTGATTAACTTTGCATGTGTGTTTTGCATAATTTGCAATGATTCTCTCACCCTCCAGAAAATGACTTTATCTTGCTTGTGTGTTTTTGATTCATCATCAGTCGACACTCATTACTTACTCCTCTTTGGCAAATGTTAATGAAAACTGAGTAATGAGACTAATGAGTTATGGAGAAAATGTGGGAAATTCCCAATAAGTTGACAAAAATGCACCTATGCATTTCCTGATTCCTTCCAACTTAGGGTTTAGTCATAGGACTTCATGTCTATCCCACTTAAGCACAGTAATTGCATCATGATACCTAAAATTTTCGAACATTTTAGAATGATAAAATGAAAAGTAAGTTGGTGTTGTATGAGCAGTACTTTTGGAGGAAAAATTTCAATGTCAGAATCCCTTTTCAGCTAGTGACTGTTCACTCACCAATCAAAATCATAATTGGCTGAAACTTGTTTATTCAGGAATTGGCCACCTCATTTGATTATTGATACTAGTAAAATTTATTTTCTGCTTTTCATTGATTTTATGCGGTCATTATAAGATACTGCATATATCTTAGGGTAGGGGACAAAGAATTCTACCTCCATATTTCATGTGTGTCATTGAAGATGACTAAGAGGGGCGGGAGTCATTAGCTGGAATGCCCCCTCCCCATTATTTTTTTTTTTTTTTTCATATTTTCTTAAAGAAGGACCCCAATGAGAAGTGCTCATTCTTTTTGAAAGATTAGGCTGTGGTGTATGAATATGTGTCGATGTAACCAAGATGAGAATAAAGGAGAGGTAGGTAGTATGTTTGAGGAAAGGAACCTGGATGTTCTGGCTCTTGAGTGAAACAGAGCTCAAGGGTAAAGGGGGAAGAATGGACAGGGAATGTCTTAGGAGGAAAGTCAAGGGTTGATGGGAGGGCAAAAGCTAAGGAAGGGATAGCTTTAATGCTGAAGCAGGAGTTATGGGAATGTGAAAGTTCAAGGAAATGAGCTCCAGATTTGTGTGGGTAGAAATGAAAGTAGATTGTGAGAGATGGTTGGTTATTAGTGCCTATGCATGAAGCCATGAGAAGAAAGATCATGAGAAGCAAGTGTTTTAGGAGCAGCAAAGTCAGTGTGTCTGGTTTAGATGCATGAAAATGGGTATAAGTGATTGGTGATTCAAATGGAAAGGTGCAGAAGGTGGCATTTCAAGGTGCAATTGGGAGGCATGGAGTGTTTAGTAAGGAGAATGGAAATGGTAAACAGCTTGTTGAGCTGTGTCCTGAAAAAGGCTGGTGATTGGGAATATCTTATTTAAAAAGAAGGATATATATGAATATATATACATGTGTTTGTGTGTGTTATCCCATGGGATTGGGGGGGAAAGAATACTTCTCACGTATTCCCTGGGTGTCGCAAAAGGCGACTAAAAGGGGAGGGAGCAGGGGCTGGAAATCCTCCTCTCCAGTTTTTACTTTCACAAAAAAAAAGAACAGAGAAGGGGGTCAAGTGAGGCTTTTCCCTCTTAAGCTCAGTCCTCTGTTCTTAACACTACCCCGCAAACGTGGGAAATGGCAAATATGTATAAAAAAAAAATGTGTGTTTATATGAGTGGCTGGGCCATTCTTCATCTGTTTCCTGGCAATACCTCGCTGACACAGGAAACAGTGATCAAGTATGATGAATAGATATTTTTTTCATGCATATTTGCTATTTCCTGCTTTAGCAAGGTAGCGTCAGGAACAGAGGACTGAGCTTGAGAGGGAAAATCCTCACTTGACCCCCTTCTCTGTTCTTCTTTTAGAAAAGTGAAACCTGGAGGGGAGGATTTCCAGCCCTCCCACTCCCACCCCTTTAAGTTGCCTTCTATGACATACAGGACATTAGTGGAAAGTATTCTTTCTCCCCTATCCCCATGGCATGTAAAGTATCTGGGGTAAACCATGGAAAGGTCTGTCAGGTCTGGATGTAGATAGGGAGCTGTGATTTCGGTGCATTACACATGACAGCTAGAGACTGAGTGTGAATGAATGTGGCCCTTTATATCTATTTTCCTGGCGTTAACTTGCTGACGCGGGGGGTAGCAATGCTATTTCCTGTATGGCAGGGTAGAGACAGGAATGTATGTGTATGTGAATGTATATGTATGTATAAATTGATATTTATATGTGTGTGTATGGGCATTTATGTATATGTATGTGCATGTGAGTGGATGGGCCATTCTTTGTCTGTTTCCTGGCACTACCTTGCTGGTGTGGAAACAGTGATTATGTATGTATAGACTTTGAGAGTGTATGCAAGTCTACACAAAATCATGGGTAAGCAATTTTTTGTCTGATTATTGGACAACAGCAGGTATCACTCTGTTGTGTAAATAACACGTCTTAAAGTATTAAAATTTTGCTTAGTATAGTAGCATTGCATTGTAAAACTGGGACAGTGTTAAAAATTAGTGAATATCTTTTAGGGGATGAGTGAGGTGGATCTAGGAAGGGAAGACAATGTAGACCACACTTTAAGTGAAGCAGGCAGTTGGGAAACTCCAACAACAACAAAAATAAAAAGTGGTACTTGTGGATTCATAAAGGGCACATTATAATAGTAAGAGACCATTTATATATTTTGTCTGTCTGGTATGCATGGAGGTCTTCTGAATGTTGTTTCAATCTTTTATGAACCTGACTAAGGGTACATATAAGTATGACTAAGTGGTTTGGAATAAATATGGGAATTTATCAAAGTTGTGTAATGTCATCTCGTTAAATGTTTTTTCCACAGATGAAACATTACATAAGAAGAGGTAGGATGTTAGTGGTATGCTTCTGAATCATGGTGGAACAAACTGAAGGCTACCTAAGTTGTATTTACATGATACTATTCTTTCAGCATGGTAAGTTCATTGATAAAATTAATACAAAGAGGATGTTGAAAGCTAATGCAAGTGGAGATAAGACTAGTGTCTGGAAAAGATGGGTTGTTGCAGTTTCACTGGTGAAGAACATGAAATTATGAATGAGAATTAACCTGATAGTCCGGTGACACATTCTCAGACATGATCAAATACATCATCTGGGAAAAAACCTCATCAGAACCACTGAGAAAAGCCTCCTGAATGCACTGGTCCATTTCTTCCCTCAGTGTATTGTCCAGTTCTGTACAAAGACAATCATCAAAGTAAACATTCAAAATCATACAGAAATACCATTCCCAACATGTAATGCAAACTCACAAAAATGAATATATATTTCAAAAAGCAAATGCTTACATTCAAGTAATAATCTAGTGTCCAAAAGTCACTGAAAAGAAACATAAATGAAAAAAAGGTCAGCTTTAAATGTCTCACATCATGTTATTTCCACAGGCAATTTACATTAAGAGCCTCTGGGACCTATTACCTAATTTCTTTATTCAGGAAAATAGAGATATTCACAAATATGGACCTAAATCTCAGTTATTACCACCCTGATCCTTTGTCTGTCCAACAGCAGAGCTCCTGCTGGGTGATGCTGCTGCTGATGCTCCTGACACATTGCTGAGGATCTGCTGCGACATTTGTTGTGTCCATGCAGTTGCAGTCTTTTGTCCACTTTGCCTCTTTTCCAGTTCTTTGGCAGCCTTCACCATTTCTGGTGTTTGGTAACTGGTGCTGCAAGGGAAAACATCTATGACTGCTAATCTAAAAGTCCTACATACAAAACCATAATCAGTAATTCTTTCATTTTGTTTTCCTGATACTATTATAAGCTTACAAAACACTTCCTTAAATTCCATGGCTAATACATTATGTCACAGCAACTCTAATTTTCACCTCCTTTACTTTCATTCTCAGTTAAACCTTTTCCTTGATATAACAACTCTGGTGACTATATGGGCTACAAATAATCTTAACAATACTCACTACTTTAGCACCTCTTCTAAGAAATATTCCTTCACAGGGTAACATCTTCCAGGAACTGTAAAAGAACTACACATGAAGTTTTCAATATAATTATACGTCGAGAAACTGGCTTCACTTCTGTAAAAACTGGGTGTAGCTAGTCTTGTATAGGATGGGATCAGTACTTCATCATCAAGGATAGGAAAAATAAATGCTGGGGTATCTGGTTGCTAATAATATTCCAGTAATTTGCTATTCAACTGACCAACTGTCAAAGGCATATTCGAGAAAATAAAAACGTGTAAACAAAAGTACTGTAAATCTGCTTATCTATATCATCAGATCAACTGTCATGAGGATATTCAAATGAAAATAAAACAAGTATAAACAAACATTCTGTGAATATGCTTATATGTATCTTATCTTTAACACTTCTCTTTTACAGGAGATGGAACAAGAGTATGAAGCCTCGCAAATCATTTATGCTTATTCTCAGCTTACCATGCATCATAAGGTGATCAGTCTCCCACACTACTAATGTGCTTCATAATCACTTAATTTGCATGTTAAATACTGTTTTAACCCTTAGGCTACCAATATCAAGAAGTCAGAATACACAATACTCCTTCTCATCGTCAATTACAACTATAGTCCACAGCTGTTGAAAAAAAAATTTTACATCCCACAATGACTGCCACCCCTCCCCCAACCAGGATATAGGGCCAGGATACCATCAGGTGCTGCCCTGATATGATGGCTGGCTGAAACTTCAAACATAAACAATAATTCAGTCAGCTGATGGCTATCCCATCTTTGTAATTCATTAATATTTTTCTCTTTTTACCTTGTTTTCATATTTGCTAATGTAACTTATGGACACTTCAAAGTCAAGATGTGCTGTGTAAGTGTGTGTTATGTATCATATTACACAAACATTGAAAACAAAGAATCTTTCTTATGAGCATTTACTATCTGGCAACACCAAGCTACTGTCCCTTTAAATCCAGCACTTTAATTTTTTGCACCTTTTACAGTTTGTTCATCATTCTTGGTGTATGTTATGTACCATAATGCATAAATATGAATATAAAACATCAGTGAGTCACTTGTTGTTTGCCAATGATACAGCTCTGGTGGCCGATTCGAGTGAGAAACCGCAGAAGTTGGTGACTGAGTTTGGAAAAGTGCGTGAAAGGAGAAAGTTGAGAGTAAATGTGAATAAGAACATGGTTATTAGGTTCAGTAGGGTTAAGGGACAAGTAAATTGCGATGTAAGTTTGAATGGAGAGAAACTGGAGGAAGTGGTTTTCGATATTTGGGAGTGGACTTAGCAATGAATAGAACCATGGAAGCGGAAGTGAGTCACAGGGTGGGGAAGGGGGCGAAGGTTCTGGGAGCAATGAAGAATGTGTGGAAGGAGAGAAAGTTATCTGAAAGAGCAAAAATGAGTATGTTTGAAAGAATAGTAGTTCCAACAATATCACATGATTACGAGACATGGGCTATAGATAGGGTTGTATATATGAGAGTGGATGTGTTTGAAATGAAATGTTTGAGGACAATATGTGGTGTGAGGTGGTTTGATTGAGTACTTATGGAAAGGGTAAGAGAGATGTGTGTAAATAAAAAGAGAGTGGCTGAGAGAGCAGAAGAGGGTGTGTTGAATTGGTTTGGACATATGGAAAGAATGAGTGAGGAAAGACTGACAAAGAGAATATATGAGTCAGAGGTGGAGGGAACAAGAAGCAGGAGACCAAACTGAAGGTGGAAGGATGGAGTGAAAAAGATCATGAGTGATCGGGGCCTGAACATACAGGAGGGTGAGAACGTGTAAGAATAGAGTGAATTGGATTTATGTGGTATACCAGGGATAATGTGCTGTTAATGGACTGAACCAGGGCATGTGAAACGTCTGGGATAAACCATGGAAAGGTCTGTGGGGCCTGGATGTGGATAGGAAGCTGTGTTTTTGGTGCAATAAACATGACAGCTAGAGACTGAGTGTGAACAAATGTGGCTTTTTTGACTGTTTTCCAGGCACTACCTTACAGAAGCAAGGGGTAGTGATGCTGTTTCCTGTGAGGCAGGGTAGTGCCACAAATGGATGAAGGCAAGCAAGTATGAATATGTTGCCTATGTCTTTGTATGTATATGTATATACGTTGACATGTATATACATGTATATGTGCATGTATGGCCATTCTTTGTCTGTTTCCTGGCGCTACCTCACTGACGCGGGAAACGGTGATCATGTATAATAAATAACAATAACGAACAATGTTTTTGACAAGTGCTCATGAGCTGTCAATGTTACTCTGCATACCTGTAAATGTAAGTTTTTAATCTTTCCATACCCTTTACAGTAAATTCATTCATCATTATGAGTGTATGGAGCAAGAAATCTATAACACTTTAAGTCTAAGCCATCCCTTAGGCATCAAACATAAATACTTTACTTTCATTTTTCTTCTCCCCCCTCCCTACAATCAGATGTTCTTAATAATATGAAAAATGCCAGATATGGAAACTTTTTGGATTTCCCTTGATAAAAAAGATGGAAAAAAAGAGTCAATTATCTTTTTCCCATTTTGCAAAATGCTGCTGGAAATTCAGAGGGTTAAAACTCATTCTCCATTTATCCTTCCCTACTAAGAAATGCTTCACTCCACAAGATCAGCAATCATCTCCATTGCATCCTCACTTGGAATACCCAAAAGGTTCAACAATTCAACAAACACATGTCCATTTCTTTCTTAGTCCTTCTCTAACATCTGCAACTACGTTTTTTCATCCATATTCGCTATTTTCTGCATTAGCAAAGTAGTGTCAAGAACATATGACAGTTTCAGATGGAAAAATCCTCAGTTGGCCGGCATCTCTGTTTTTTCTTTTGGATTAGTAAAATTGAAGGGAAGGATTTCCAGACACCCACCCCCACCCCTCTTAATCACCCTCTATGACACACAGGGAATATGTGGGAAGTATTCTTTCTCCCCTATCCCAAGGGATACCCTGCAACTATACTACCATAAATTATTTTCATCAACATCTTAACTGTCACACTTTCTGCATGGCAGTTCCATCTTAATATGCATTCACAAAAATATCAAATACTGTCTACCTATCACCACATAAAATAAAATATGTTTGATCCTTACCGTCAATCACAGGGCAATTATTAAAGTACTTTGCATACAAATTTACATCAAGTGCAGCTGACATAAGAAGAAGTTTCAAATGCCGGAACTTTGGCAAGCAGTCTCGTAGTACAATAAGGAGGAAGTCTGTGAATCTATCTCTTTCATGTACTTCATCAACAAGAACTGGAAAAAGAGAAAATTCACCAATAAAAACAATTCCCAAAAACAAATTTGTATATCATTCATTTCTTTATCGAACAGTGTTAAGCAACATTTAGGGAAAGAAGACTTTCCTCTGACAGTAAGGAAAACCTGACCACCTGAGTGCTCCAAGTGTCCCCAAAACTCCTTTTATGGAATACAATGATTTTCTGGAACAGACTCGAGGGAGAAACTGCAAAAGTTGGTCAGTGACTTGAGTTTGGGAGAGCATGTGAAAGGAGGAAGTAAAGAGCAAATGTATGTAAAGGCAAGGTTATTAAGCTTAGCAGGGCAGAGGAAAAGGTTAGTTGGGGCATGAGTTTGAGAGGGAAAAATTTGGAGGAAGTGAAGGATTTTCGATATCTGGCAATGGACATAGCAGCAAATGGAACTTAGGAAGCAAAAGTGAGTCATAAGGTGGAGTGAGGGGGTGAAGTTTCTGGGAGCACTAGGAAATGTCTGGAAAGAAAGCTTGTTATCTAGGAGGGTAAAACTCTTTTGCCATGGCCATCTCCTTGAGGGAGTTCCTAAGAGAGCAGGCATCAGAGATATAAATAGATAAACAGATAGATAATAGTAATATATAAACAGGTAGATAGATAGAGAGATAGGTAGGTAGACAGACAGATAGCAAAAATGGATATGTTTTGAAGGTTCAGTAGTCCTGACGATGTTGTATGGATGTTAGGCATGGCTACAGATGAGGATCTGTGGGGGAAGGTGGATGCGTTGGAAATGAAAGGTGTGATGACAACATGTGGTGTGAGATGGTTTGATCGATGCGGTAATAAAAAAGGGGTGATTGAGAGAGCTGAATTTGTGCTGAAATAGTACGAAGATATGGATAAAATGAGTGAAAAGAGGTTGACAAAGAGGATACAGACGAACATATCAGAAGTGGTGGGTACAAGAAGGGGGAGACCTAATTGGTGATGAAAGGATGGAGTAAAAAAGATTTTGTCAAATAGGGGTTTGAACAGGCAGGAGGGTGAAAGACATGCACAGGATAAAGTGAATTAGTACAATTTGGTTTGAGGGGGTGATATGCTATCAGTGAACTGAAACAGAGAATGCAAAGCAGCCAGGGGAAATTATGGGAAGGTTTGTGGGGTTTAGGTGTGGATAGAAGGCTGTAATTTTGGTGCATTGCACACAACAGATAGAGAATGAATGTGAGCATATGCTCTATTCCTGGCAATACCTTACTAAAGTGGAAAACAGCAATTGAGTATGGAAAAAGAGATAAACACAGTTCTTCAAATGGAAGTCTTTTTTTAATACTTGTTTGCAGCTTCCCACAAGAGCAATGTAGCACCAAGAATATATGAAGAATGGTACCAATCACTCACACCCTTATGTCCATTTGTTCACATTCAGTGTGAGCAAAAGGAAGTAAAGTTTAAAAAGCTTTTTTTTAACTACTAAATACTTGCACCACACAATGAAAGGGTGACATTACTGATGCACTCAGGGTTAAATCTGGAAGGGCAAAGGAGGGTATGGTTATAAAGGAAAAGTTAGTTTTATAAATAAAATGAACAGATGGTTTAGTAAAACATGTATGGTGGAGTGTCAGAAAGTTTGGTAAGATAAAAGACACTAAATGAAACTCATTCCCCTCCAGCATGTCCAACTCTTCAATATTACCGAACCCAACTTGTCTGGACATCTCCCAAAAGTCATTCTAAATTGCTAGCATTGTCCCGAGGAATCCTTCAGTGTCATGCAAACATTTTGGTCAAATCTTTTAAAAAAAACATTAATGTTGGACTGTGTAATTTCCTTTCTCTAAGGAGGTGATAAAGGTGCAACTTACATCACAAGCTTTCACAAGGATATAACTTGCTGGTCTATAGGCAGCAACAAGAAAATACTGTAGGATGGAAGAAAAATTACATAAACATACTGATGGAACTCATCAAGGTTGACAGGATGACCAGGAACACTGTCTTGTGCTGAAACATCTATCAGAGCAAAAACAGTGGATGAAATATACTTCTGAAGATATTTTCTTTTTTACTGTGATAAGAATATATTTCAAGCTATTGGGTTAAATACATTTCTTATACAAGAAAAACTCAAAATCACTGGGGTGGAAAGGAAACCTAACTTGGGAATTTAGGGGTTAATGAGACTGAAGGCTTTTGGCTCTACTGATACTGTTCATATCAGAGATTCAGGTTCTAAAACTACTAAAGAAGAGATTCTATATCCATAGCATTAGTATCTCTAAACATTTACACACGGTGATATTCCAGTTTCAACATGCTTTACAACAGCAAGCCTCAGAAGGAGCCATCTGATTCATGATTTTAATAAAAGTTAGCTTAACAATAGTTTTCTTAAGAGAGTCTGAGACAGGCCATGAACTCTTATACTGAAGGGAAATGAGAAAAAAGTATGACCATCTTATTGCCTATGCAGATCCTTCTTTCAGACAACTTGCAAGAAGTTCCACTCTCCTTTGAATTTGGAAGCATAACTATAACAGTAATAGGCCCCACAATGTCATCATGAAACCAGCACATCTGTAAAGCAGCTGACACTTCCACCAGCTATGTGTGGCTACCTGGCTACAACAGTTAATCCTCACACAAGAAATGGAAGGTAAGGTAACCAAGAGGAGACAACAGCAAGTAAGAGAAAAATGGGTACACTGAAATATAAGAGGCTATGAAAAATTTCTGAAAACCAAGAGAATATGTTATTAAAGCAAAAGTCAGTGGCCTACGATCACAGAAAGAAACTGGATGGAAGCATATGTTAATCTACTTAACTACAACACTTTACAGGAAAACAAAAAAACAAGCTCTTGATAACTTTTATGTTGATTTCCAACACAAATATAAAACACTTGCACCATTATCTATATTCTTAATTTGTCATCAAATTTTACACAGTTCAGGTAATCTCACTTACTGTGAGTAACACTTGCAAGGGATGAATCACCACCCATCAAAGTCCTCAAGAGAACTCCATTGGTGCAGAAGGTTAGAAGAGTCTTTGGTGATAACCTGTAAGTAAATTTGCATCGTTAAGCTAGAACTATGAAGTCAAACAATATACACATTTAATCCTTTTTCTCTATTTTGAAGATCACGGCACTAAGCGATATCTGCATTGCATTTGACTTTGTATGTGACACCCCCAAACTAAACAATTACTATCTAAATACAACTTTGAGTTTCTCTATCTCCCATATTTTTCTTCTCCTTTTCACCCTTCCTCTCATCAAAGGTTAATTATTCTGCCTTAAGAAAGCTTAACCACTTCACATTTACTTGACATTTCAAATCAAACATAATGAGAAAAGTGTGTGGGTCTCATAGTTTGATAGCTAATGCAATTCACTAAATTACTACATAGGTCTATCAAAGTGCTGTGTACAGCAAATTATTCAAATTCTAAAATTTAATTCCACACTACTCACTTGCTCTCTAATCTGATCTGGTAGCCAACTGTATACCCAACTTTCTCTCCTCTCTCTGCAGCTACTCTTTCCGCAATAGTTAATGCAGATATTCTACGTGGCTGAGTACAGAAGATACGACAAGGCTTCCCCAGAGATGATGCTTCTTGAAGCAACATTTGTGGCACCTGGAAAAATAGTGATAAACTACAGTCTGTTCCTTTGATTTCTATGAAGATAAATCACAATCACTGGCTTATCTGGTTCCAGGTTTAACCTAGACCATTAAATTCTAGTTACATGAATGTTATGTATGGTAGTCCCAGGATAAGGTAACCCAAATATTTTCTTAAATATTCTAGGTAGTAGGGAAGAAAGTCTACCTTGGGAAGTTTGGCATTTCAATTCCCTTTTCCTAGCCTGCTGGGTTGAGATTAGCATCCCAGCTATGCAATTATCAAAAAAAAATAATAATATAAAATAAAAGTGCCTGAGGTTTTGAATGAATGCTGC
>JAUTXX010020227.1:0-18742 GCA_032273605.1 Panulirus laevicauda
ATTTTTTCTTTTTATTTTAGCTGAAACAGCTTGAGCAAATGAGTATGAAATATTCATTGTAATCTACTCCCACAGCTGCAACAGCAATTTAAAAGCACCAGGCCCTATGAAGGTGGTGGTTGTTGGGTCTGATCTGTACATCAGTTGTGTCTTACGGCCCTATGTAGACCAGTTTTCTTCCAAGCCACCAGACTTCCAGAATCACATTAGATTTCTCATCATTCCTTTAGGTAAGTTTAAGAAAGCTCTTTGATCATTATCATTCCCAGGTTTAGGAGCATAACTTAATCAATTGGACCTCATATTTGACATTGTTGCTGTTATTGCTTGTCCTTTTTTTATATGATTAAGACTTGTTAGTTTCCCATAAGTTTATTTAGGGCAAGATAAGAATATTGATTATAAATATACTGTGGAACTGCAGTCACTCAACTTCTGTGTATCTTCATGCTCTTTATTGTTATTCCCCTTCAAATGAAGAGTGATGTAATATTTAGGTCTCTCAATCATTTGTTTCTTTATTCATTTGTTCTTCATTTTATCAGTGTATCATTTGCATGATTATGGAACAAAATGAAAATGTTAACATGAAACATAGGAAGCTTAGGTTTTTTTATGTTAGCTGAGAGAGCACAGGCAGCTGAGGCCCTAATCAAGGCCATCCCATCGTAAAATATTAATGATCACAAAGTTTATGGTTCTGTTGTCTTGCTTTTTTGGGGGGCCTATATGAGCTACTTAATTTTGGAAGATAAGCCTCTCATACATCAATGCAAGAACATATCTATCTCTCTTTATATGACACCTATTCTCTTTGGGAATTCTCTCAAGGGGTTGGCCATGGCCAAAGAGCCTCTGTAACTGGTGAACTCCATTGCTGCATCTTAACTTTCTAGTGCCTCACCCTTAACAGGTCACTGGCAGAGGGCAACACTAGTGCTGTGTTTTCAGAGGCTCTTACCCATTGTTCTTACCAACATAATGTTCCAACCTTATACCTCTGCCTAATGCTCCCACCTAAATGTTTCTACTACTTATACTAAATGCTCTTGCCTAAAGTTCCTATCTATTCCTTAAGTATTGCTATTGCCATTTTGGTAAAAGGCAGGGTTAGTGCATAGCGCTTTCCACAGGAAAATATAGAGTTATGAAGAATAAGTTGTGTGAGTTAAGCATTGTCAAGTGTTATATGTGACAGGGTGTGATTGTATGTTTATAAACAGAATGCTAGCAATTCATGTGTGGATGAGGCAGAAAGAAAAGACAAAAAAACTAGCTTGCAGCTTGTGAAAAGCATGTTTTTGAGTCCAAAACATTCTATGATCTGATCATGGAGTTCCCTTACAAGCCTAGTATTAGTTGCTGTGGTAGAGAGTATACACAACAGTTATTGCCCTAGTCTTGCTAAATGCATGCAAAATATATGAATATAATGAGAACAGGGAGACCAACTGGAGATGGAAGGATGGATTGGAAAAGATTTTAAGTGATTGGGGCCTGAACATGCAGGAGGGTGAAAGGCATGTACTGGATAGAGTGAATTGGAACAGTTTGGTATACAGGGGTCAATGTCCTGTAAGTTGACTGCAGCAGGTTATGTGAAGTGTTCAGGGTGAACCATGGAAAGGTCTGTAGTGACCCTGGTTGTGAATAGGGAGCTGTGGTTTTGGTGCAGCACTCATGACAGCTAGAGAATGAATGTGAGCAGATGCAGCCTTTATTTGTTTGTCCTTGGCACTACCTCACTAACTTAGGAATTGCAATCAGATATGAAAAGTACACACACACACACACACGCACACACACACACACACACACACAAAAACACACACACACACACACACACACACACACACACACACACACACACACACACACACACACACTTAAACACACACTCTTACAAACGAAAATATTTTCTGTCCTGATGAGGCACCTGCAGCACTCAAAAAGCCAGTCCGGTCCACAATTCGAGACCACAGGTCATGAGGTGTTGTGATGTGTGTGTGAATCTGTATGCAGGGTAATTGAGTTGTAAGTGTTTGGTGTATTGTTTATAGTAGTGGTATAGTAGTGGTATTGGGAAGTGTGACTTGTGTTTTTATGGGGAGAGTGGATTTTAATGGGTGTATGTCTGGTGGGTTATTCTAAAGATCAAGGTGGGAGGTAAGCTGTTTAGTGCTTGTTGGATTATTTCTGTGTCCATGTGTTTTGTCGTTGTTATGTTTGTTTAGGGTTTGGGGATCTGTTAATAGAGGTTGCTGGAGTATGAGGCAAGGCAAGATTTTTAGATCTTTTTGGTGGATCGAGGTTAGTTATAGAGTGGGTTAAGTGGGAGGAGTCTGGTGATGTTGCATGAAATTGGGTGCTGAGCATGTTGAGGTGCGACTGAATTAGTAGGAGAAACTTTGTATCACTGAAGGTTTTAAGTGTTTGTGATGGCTAGGCATCCAGTGTATGTTCTTAGTGCACTGGCTTTTGTGGTTTGCATCTTTGTTATATTTGCCATTGAGAGGGCAGAAGATGAGACAAGTGATGCATAGTTTAAAGTAGAGCTGATGATTGTTTGTATAAGATGTTGAAGGATTCTTTTCCTTGTCCAACTCTGGTGTCAGTGGGAGTTCTAAGGACATTTAGTTTATTTGTTGTTTTGGGGCAATGAATATTGTGTGTGCTGTATGTGATGCCTTGAATGTTTTGTTCAGTGGGAAAGGCTTTGCAGTCATTGTGACTAGAGGGTGTGAGCTGGATTCATATCTGTGTAGAGGTATAGGAGTAATTGAAGCCTTATGTGGAGATGTAGGCATTCTCTTTTGAATGAACCCATGTTACAGTTGACCAATGCAGTTTTGCATGCTTGATGTTGCTTTTGTGATGTTAGGGTTCTGTGAAATGATAGTGAAATCGTCTGCATATGAAGGGACCTTTATGTTGAATTTTGCCTGAGGTAGTGGGCAGCCATTTAGGAAGAGATTGAAGTTCCAGAGAAAAAACTGCTCATTGGGAACTTCATTGGAGAGTTTTAGTGTTTTAGATATGAAGCAATTGTGAGTGGTTCTGGCATAGTTGCCTGTTTAGAAATTGACAAAGCACTTTTTGTCAGTGTTGTAGAGGGTGGTGTCAAATTTTTTTTTTTTTTATACTTATTCTGTGTATCCCCCATAAGTGAGGTTGTGTTAGGAACAGACAAAGAAAAGGCCTCACTTGCTCACATCCATTCTCTAGCTGTTAAGTGCATTGCATCGAAACCATAGCTTCTTATATACACCTAGATCTATCTGTGATTTTCCCCGCTGCTTCCTTTGCCCTGGTTCAGCCCAATGACAGCATGTCACTTCCTGTATATCACATCACCATTTCACACTTACTTGTGCACATCTTTCAGCTCCTTGTATGTCCAGGTCCTGAGAACTCAAAATCTTATTCACTGACTGACCTTTCATAACTTTGAATTTAAGCAACAAGGAAGCAATTCACACAAATGTAAAGAGTTTGATTTTTAAGTAGTGTTATACCTTTATCTCACCAACTTGGCTTATAGAAGCTGTTCAATTCTTAATGACTTAACATAGATGGAACACGCTGAAGAATTCATTGCCTTCATAAACAGTCCAATTCTTTTGCACATTTTTGGACAGTTGTATTCTTATTCCTACCTGCTAGTGACCTAAAAGATGATTTTTACTCTAGTGATAAGGTGAAGTAACAGAAAAATCATTGTTTACTTTGTTGTGAAAAAAGTACAACTGACAATTAGTCTTAACACAGATTTAGAGGTTTCTGTACTGTTTTTGAAGACTGGTTATACTGTATAGTCCAAAGCTGTTTCTGTGCCAGCTACTCACCTCTGTCATAGCTCAGAAAATATACAAACTGTAGAAGTGTTTTTACAGTAATTTAACATGAACAAGATCATTATAATTCCTTTCATGTTACAACAAGAGTCTTTGCACAAATATAATCTTTTCCCTCATTATCTTTATATTTTACTAGCTTTGAATAGTTTTATTTCTTTCAAATCACTTTTTTTTATGTATGTGTGTTTTACTTGCATTGTAGAGAATTTATTGTTTGGTGGGTTTCCTTTAGAAGTACAGTTGAAGTTTTGATAATCCCTTTTAAATTTAGTTATATTTCATTAGATTAAAAGATGGTCAGTATTATAGAATTTTATGAAATGAGTTTTTAAGAAAAATTTTAAATTGAAGTATTTTCCACAGGTGTAAATAGTTTAGCAAAGTACTTAGGATCCATCGACTCTGTATATGGTGCAGCTTTTGTCAGTGACTCATGGCGAGAGGTTGTAGAACGCTGGGAAAAACCTGATGTACAAGAAGTTGTTAATCGTGTCCATCGTTACCTTACACAAGCACAGCAAACGTTACATCTACCTATTGCTGAAGCCATGCTTACATACAAGGAAAAAAGGTGAGGAAGATAAAGATTTTCCACTTATAAACGTTAAACTAAGTTACTTTTTATTCAGCTAACACTAATGTGCTTCACAACAGTGGTGTGTACGTATTTTTTTATGTTAGCTGAGATGGCATGGGCACATGAGTCCCTAATCAAGGCCATCCCATTAACACTATATGAGGATAGGGAAGAAAGAATACTTCCCATGTATTTCCTGTGTGTGGTAGAAGGCAAATAAAAGAGGAGGGAGCAGTGGGCTGGAAATCCTCCCCTCCATTTTTTTTATTTTTCCAAAAAGAAGGAACAGAGAAGGGGCCAAGTGAGGATATTCCCTCTAAGGCTCAGTCCTCTCTCCTTAATGCTACCTCACTAATGCGGGAAATGACGAATATGTATAAAAAAAAAAAAGTGCTGTCTGTATCATCAACATCCTCAGTCATTCTGTTCCATTAATCCACCATTCTTATACAATAAAAGTACTTCTTTACATCTTTTTTAACAAGTTTCTTTAATTTCATGTTATGTCCACTTGTTGCTCTATACCTACCTCTCTCAAAGAACTGTTCACTGTCCATATCATTAATGGAAAACCCAAACAAAGACTGGTATCTGGAGCACCCTAAAGGCCTTAGTAACCCTTTGGTGTCCATGGTGAGGAGTCATGTGTCCTCAGGGCCTGGTGTATCTTGACACTCTGGGTGGCCCTGCATATCCTCCCAACAAGGAAAGGCATTCTCCCACAACCCATATATGCATTTGCACACCCTCAAAATTAGAGTGCTGGACTAGTTTAACAGATGAATATAATTTCTAATTCTTAGGTATCTGAAGAGGAAAGTGAAGAGATGGGAGGATGTATTTGTGAGGACAACAGACAGGCCCTGTAAAGGACCTACAAAGTCACAGGAGTTCTAATGATTCTATCAGGTCAGAAAGCAGCATTTATAGCTCTAGTTATTACTGTGGGATCTTCAAAGTTTTGAAATTTTTTGTACTTGCTCTTCATACCTCAGAAAAAATTTATATAGTTGTTCATTCTGCACAATGGGGTAAAAAAAAAAAGGGGGACACACATTCATGTTCATATGGATTGAATTTTTACATACATGTCCAAGGAACTATCAGGAACAAATGAATAATGGCACCACTTTCATGCATCCTCTCCTTAGCCATTATGTATAATGTTTTGACTGACAGTCAGATCATGGCTGTGCACAAGTGGGGCCACTATTCATTTGTGCCAGATGCTTCCTCACTAAGGCAGTAGGAGCAGAGATTCTTAAAAATAAAAATGTAAGCATAAACATTTTATGATGATATAACAAATGTAAAACAATTAGGAATGCTTCACATAAGATGAAAATCTGAAAGTAACGATCTTGATCCAGTCAGTATAAAAGACAGGTAGAGAGCTTTAATTACTCGACACAGCAGATAAACATGTGTGTCCTAGGAGACTTTGCTTCTGCACTTCTGCAAGCTTTCCACATCTTGTACTTTACACTATTCTAATCATAATCTAACCATCAAATGGGCCTGGTTGGAAACATACATACATACACATACAAGAGTATGGTTGAATCAGCCATAAGAGAAAAGGTGCATGTATTCTAAACTTAAAGCTTCTCTACACATTCACAATAATTTCGTAAATTTCCTTGATGAGTTTCCAAAGAGTGTAAATTATATATGTGATTCTCTCTGAAATATGAAGTAAAAAAGCATAATACAAAAATTCATTTATATACTCACTCATGATGAGAGCAAGGTTTTCTTGAAGTGTAGGAGACAATGGCTGAGCACTGGAGGCGAAGGCAGATGAAATGACACAATTTGTGTTTTTGCATCTAAATCTTAATCACCAAGTAACATTTAAATTTCGTGCACAATCCAATAATATATTTTGAACCAAAAATTCACTATACATCATACATTTCTATTCCTTCATATTTTTGTAGCTTTGTAATATGGAAGATATGTCATTCTTCTTTCATCTCTTCCTCATTTCCTCTTTTTTTTTCATGAATAACAAATATTAGCTGTCCATTGCTTTCTAGGCTTGGCAGGCATAGACTTTGATCCACTAAGCTCAGCATATGCTTTTTTTCATACTCTATCTAGCCCTTCACCTTAATTCTGCGAAGGTCCAGGATCATTAATTCTGATTTATATGAAAAACTATGTACTACATATTCACTTCACTGAAAGATAGGAGAGATATACACTTGTAAATCTTTTCATTTCTAGAATGCATTAATTCTTAATTCAAGCACTAGACACACCCCATCTTCTGTTAGTCATCAATAACATCCTTGGGAAATCAGACTTTACAATCACTAATGGATGCATTACAAAATAAGAAAGATAAATAAATAACAGACTGAGGCAAACTGAATGGTTGTTCATAGTGAACTGACAAAGGCCCAAACATACAGCCAAGTCTTTTGCATGTTAGCTGAAAATCTTGAGGCATGGTTCAAACATTAATTTTCTTATAATACAGTGTGTATGTGTGTGTGTGTGTGTGTGTGTATGTGTAATTTGGTATTTGTAATACCCTATTTGCACTGTGGGGAGGGAGTTTTACGCTTGTAAGGCACCATCTCTTCAACATTCTTAAATTTCTGTATAGTGTGTGTGTGCTTGAAATGCTGGATGTTTCATTCACCAAATGCATTTCATAAATCAAGGTGTGAAAAAATTATGTGAATTTGTGATGCATAACAAGGTTATCAGTTTTGACAAAATTGGGCCAATTGTCTGGGTACTTATCAGGCCACTAAAACAAACATTCATGCTGCACGAGTCTGTTGGCAATAGGTCATCTGTTAGCAATGCCATTTTTCGTATTTTGGTGTACTTTCAGTTAAGATTTACAATGATGGTAAACTGCTGGAAGAGGTCTGAGAATAGAAGTACAGTATTTGGAACTGCTGCAATGCAAATGTGGCAAAACTGAAGGAAAAATAAAGAGCCATCCTAGGAATAATATGTGACTGGATCTTTGAGAAGTATCATGAAAGGGAAAATGTGACTACAAGTTTAATAAATAATGCTAAGGAAACAAAATGTGCATATGGAATGGAATAGACAGTTCTCAGAGTATGGCTGTTGAAAAGAGCTGTAAGTATCAGTAAAGAATACAGATCTGGGATATCAATGAAAGGAAAAGGCAAGGGATGTGGTGTCACAAATAAAGTTAAGAGGAATACAATGAAGTGATTTGGTCATTTGAAGAGGATTTATTATAAGAGGTTGGTAAAAAAAAATAATAGTGACCGAGAAGGAAACGTGTGGGGGAAACCAGAAAATCATCCTTCAAAGCGAATATGAAGGAATATATTCGGGAAGGGACTTATGAAAGCATGAAGAGGATGGATCACACTGAGATGTTTGAACAGAGTTGCCCAGAAGCATTTCTCTTGTGGTCATGCTACTTCTGGAGGGAGGATTTCACAAAGAAAATGAGGTTCTGGAGATAGAAAATACAATATCTTTTACCTCAATTACCAATAATTCAAATCTGTACTTTACTTAATACTTCCTGCTATAGAGCAGGATGGTTCACACATAATTTTTTTCTCAGCTACCAGCATGAGGGAGGGCTCAGGTAGTAGAGTACTTGCCTCCCCAAAAGCCCCTGCAAATATGAGGCAAATTCTTTCACACAAACCTGTCTTACAAAAGTTGACTTTGCTGCCAGTGAGATGGAGGGCTCAGGTAGCAGAGAATTAGCCCTTTTAAAAATCTAGTTTATGAACATCCTTAACCATAACTAACTTGGAAGAAATCCTAAAAGTAACAGCTTGTAGACAACAATGATCCATGGAAGTTGTGTGAAAGAGGTGTCCAGAATCACATACATCCTGTGTGTTATGACTGCTGGTCTAACTTTCTGTGTCATTAAAACTATGCTACTGGACTAGTCTTACCATCTTGTCCCTTCATGCACTGCAATATACCAATCCTATTAATTTCTTACATTTTTTCTTCACATTTGTCCACTCCCCTATCTTTTCTCACTTTAAGAATTTTACATAAATATGGTAGAGTCCAACAAATGTATGGCCCCTAGTCTCTGTCATCGTGAGATCTGAGTCTGTCATGACATATGAGAACTATGACAAAACTAACTTTCAAAACTTGCCTTGAAATCATTAACCACTAAATACTGTCATGAGAAATAACCTCAAACCTAATCAATCAAAATGTGCCCTAAAATACTGCTGATCACTGTAAGCTGTCATGAAATGTAATCTCTTTTCTGTACTTGCTCATTGTTTATCGCCTTTGTGAAATAACACCAGGAACAGATGATCAGGTTTATAGGCTACTATCCACTCTCTAAGTTATGCATAATGCACTAAAACCATATTAATTTTTTTTTAAGTGAAATGTAACAGTCAAAAGGGTTTTCACATAAATACTGACACTCAAACTTTTATGGCATCTAGCTCTAAACACTGGCCTGAAAGAACAATTTTGTCATGGAACATATCCATCAATTTTGTCATCAAAACTAGTTTATTACAAAAGTATTGGCCTGTTCAACTGGTATAAAACTGACAACAACTGGCAAAAGACAGGAGCACTTCACCTACTCAACTGGTAGTGAAGTATTTCATCCCTCTACCTTCTCTTATAACATTAACATACACATACTGTCATTATCACAAAATGACAATTAAGCAAATTAAGACACATCTACTGACCTGGCCGGTGACAGATGATCTTCTATTATTGCTCTTGCAGAGGACTATTAAGCCATCAAAGAGGAACACATGACGTTCAGTCAGTTTCTTCCCAGTGGCACCTAATTTAAACAGGTCTCCCTCTGCAAAAGTCAATACATCACTATCTTTTCTTGTGGTCACTAATAAAAAATACAAAGGATTTAAACAGAAACAGACCACAATTCCACAGCATCTTAAGTGGATAAGAGCATGGTTTTTATTCTCAACATGATTTGCTGTTAATGAAATATAGCACCATTACTGAATCTCTATAAAACAATTCATGCAAAACAAATAGGAATAGCTCACCTAAAACAAATTCATTGCAGCACTGAGTGATGACTTTGCCTTCCCAGCCATCTATAGACCGTTGTAATTCTTTCATCTTTAATAAAGTTTGTTGTCTACTTTGCCGTCTATGCCGTAAATTGATTTCCCTGTGAACACAAGAATGATTAAAAGAATCATATTAAAAATATTCCAAGGGAACATTACTGTAATTATATTCCAGCAAAACATGTTCATAATCTCATATACAAATCTGCACTTATGATATCATCTATGAACTAACAGAAAAATTAGAAATTCATACCCTATTTTTCTTTTGAGGTAAGGAGCATATGGAGAATTCTGTATATTTCGTTCTAGCTGAGTCTGAAGTGGCCATAAGAGCCCTTTTGCCTGCTCTAGGCTCTCCCGTCCTTCTTCAGATTCTGTATTACTCAGCAACATCTATGAATTGTAGTTCATAAAATTAGAAGAGGTGGATTGGGATAAGTTACATAAAACATCCTTTTCTTTCTTGACATTATCCATTCTCAATGGGAAAACTTGCATCAAACATCCTTTTCTTCCATGGCATTATCCTTTCTCAATACAGTACATATATCTAAAGTAGGGGTGAATTAAGTAAGTAATATATTTTTCACACATTGTTATCTGAAACTGTACACTTAAGTATACTCAGTTCTTAAATAAAAATATTAATTTACATTAATCATTTTTCATACTTGTTCATTTTTTTTCTGCATTAGTGAAGTAGCACCGAGTTCAAATTAAAAACACTGCTCATTTGCTCATATCCACTCCCTTGCTGTCATGTATAATGCACAGAAACCACAACTCCCGTATCCATAGCCAAGTCCCACAGGTGTTTCTATGATGTCCTGGTTCAGCCCACTGAAAGCAGGCTGATCATTTAAGAAATGAATGAGAGAGACTGGTGGATCAGTATGCACATGCTGTTTGAGGGAGCTGACCAGGGAATGCTGAATGGTGCAGACACATGGATAGGAGGAGTTAGGAGGTGGAGAGATCCAGGGGCCAGGGAAGACTGAGAATGAGATGGAGGGATAGTCTGATAGAAGCTTTGTGGTAATGACACTTTACCATTCAGGGGAGTTAAAGGTGTGCATGGGAAAAATCTAATTAGTTCACTCTGGTATATGGGGAGGGGAGGGTAGTGTACTGTCAATGGCCTCAGCTACAGCATTTGCAGATGTAATGCAATACTTCATTGTGCATGACTATTGTTTTTGGTATATTATACATGACAGCTACAGAGCAGATGTGTAAATGGGTCATTCTTTTGTTTTTGATGCTACCTCACTAAGGTGGGAAAGGTGGTTAGATATATAAGAAAAATTACCAGAGAACCCAAACAGTGCTATTTAGTGATACCCCACTCTGCTACTGTGGCTGCACTGAATGGTACTATCATCCCAGAACCTCAAATCTGTTAATATATATGAAATCAAATTTCCAGATAATTTTGCTGTAGTTTAGATCACCATAAACAATACTGCTCCATTTTCAAGTAAGGCTTGTAACTATGCCCCATGTACCTTCAAAACTGTGCCTCTAATCTTTTCATTTAACGTCTGATCTACTCTCAAGAAGATTCAGCAAGCTTTTCCTACCTTTCCCACTATATACCATATAAATGAGCATCTGTCCACCTATAGGCAGTCCCTTGCTGCAAGGATAAATCCCCTTCACCTGTTTTCTTCCCTCCTTGTTATCATACACTCTTGAAAAAAGATTTGATATGAGTTTATTGCTGTGGCAAGCCTTCTCTAAACAACTTCAATCTGCAAGCATGACTGTGTAAGCAAGTAAATACTGATATAAGTGTTACAAGGAGAAACTTTTACATACTTAGCACAAGGAAAAATGTCAATGATGCACAGGAAGATAATAAAATAGACACATTTTAACCCTGAGAGCAGAAAAATCAAGAGATTTAAGGATCAAGAGGCATGCAACAGAAGTGTTCATGTTAAGTAAGTACTACATACTCCAATAAAAAAAAAATAAGAATAAAAAAAACAAGCTGAACCAATTGCAAAAATTTTTGCCACTAATAAGGTAAGTCCAAACGAATGCAGAAAAAATCCTAAATAAAATGAAAACCAACTCTTGGCCAGTAGCATGAACAATGTTACTTAGGCACAGTGGGAGAACTAATTACATATAAAAATATCTAGACAACTATAAAGGTAAAACTATAAGCAACCAATGCATATGCAGCTCCATCAATACTTCCGCTATACTTAAGCATGTGAATATGTTTAATGTCTTTAGTGATGGTACATTTACAAATATACAGACATGTAACTGACCTCTATGTCTTTAAAATAAGTAAAGACGTGATAAACAGGTACGAGAAGCAGCTTGGGCAAATAGTACTTGACAGCCTCTTTAAACCCATGTCCAGCACTGGTGAGAGCATCACTCACGTCGGGTCTATTTACTACCTCCATTAAGGTCTCAGCGCATTCTTGTCGTAAAACATCACTCGCAAATTTACCATACACATCAAACTCCGCACCCTGAACAGAAAAGTAAAAAGGGTGAAGCTTCTACTTCATATCTATTCTAGATACAAATATATGACAACTTATTATTAATAATGACAGAATATCATCATCTTAAAAATCTAAAAAATTCAGGGTAATTTCCATAAAACTAACTTCAGCCAACTCTTCAAAACAAATGCCTATGGCTGGTGACTCATTTTCCTCCGTAACTTCCATGGTGTCTTCCAGAGACCCTAGCAAGGTAACAGAAAAGTCATAAATCTCTGTGATGTTGGAGAAGATGATCTCAAGTTCTCTACATGCACTTTCTTGTAATGATGGAATTTGTTGTAGTTTGTCTCGAAACACCTAGAAGGAAAAACAAAAATTATTTCTTAGAAGACCAGCCACATATGCATCTTCTACACTCCAAGATATACTAATCAAACCAGCTCTAGACAATTTGTTTATCAATATAACTGATTATACATTCAAGTATGCAACTACACATGTTAAGACTTACTCCCTCTTCCACTACACAATTCCTAAGAAACTTTTCTTTCTTTCTTTCATCCTTTTTCACTGTTTCCCACATTAGTCAGGTAGCACCAGGAACAGATGAAGAAAATGCCTCATTCACTCAATTACATTCTCTAGCTGTCATGTGTTATGCACCAAAACCACATTCCCCTATCCACAACCAAGCACCACAGACCTTTCCATGATTTCCCCAGGATGTTTCATATGCCCTGGTTCAGTTCACTGACAGCATATCACCCCTCATATACCACATCACTATGATTCACTCTATACTGTACATGCCTCTCACCCTCCTGCATGTTCAGACTCCAACTACTAAAAATCTTATCTATTCCCTCCTTCCATCTGCAAATTGGTTAGGAGCCCCTTCTTGTCCTCTCAACTTCTGACACATACATCCCCTTGTCAACTTCACTCATTCTCTCCATACTTCCAAACTATTTCAGGACAACTTCTTCAGCTCTCTAAACCATACTCTTATTACCACACTTCTCTCTTACCCTATAACTACTTACTCAATCAACTCTTTTCCCCCCATATAGTTACAAAACACTTCATTTCCACCATATTTGACCACTTCACTTCACTTTTACCTAGAGCCCATCCCTCATATGCATAACATCGTTGGGAATACAATACCTTCAAATATATCTATTTTCATCCTCCCAGATAATGACCTCCCCTTTCACACATTCCTCAATGATCCCAGAATCTTCAACCTGTCACCCCAACCTATGACTCGCCTCCAATTCCATGATTCTATTCACTGCCGTGTCTACTCTAAGGTACCTAAAATACCCAACTTCCTCAAAGTTTTCTCCATTTAAATATCACATCCCCACCCAACCTGACTCTTTGCAATACCAAACAAAATAACCTTGCATTTACTCACATTTACTCTCAACTCTCTCCTTCCATGTACTCTAAAGCTTAGATACCTATTTCTGCAGTCTCATTTTTTCTCTTTCTGAAATACACTTGTGTAATTTCATCCTTATATTTCTGCCCCAAGATCCCCTTTAATGGGGCTCCTACCATATTCATTTTTTCTTATACTTGTTCACTGCTTCCCTCCTTAGCAGGGTAACAATAACAAACAAAACAAGAGCATTTTGTGCTCACATCCACAATCTAACTCTTGTGTAAAATGCAAACTACAACATACCATCCTGTTCTTTTCACTCTATCCACTTCTATCTAAAAAATCAGAGGAAAGAAAAAAATTTCACTGTAGTTGCATGATGAGAGGGATAGGCCTACAATCAAGAGAAAATTGTGGGAAATGTGATACAAAATTGGGACTTAACAAGTGAAATCATAAAAAAATATTTTTACTGGTTACAAAATACATTTCCTCAGACTATAGAACATTCACAAGCAAGATAAAATATTCCCATCTATAAAAGTATTAGCATGCATAAAAAAAATTCTTTTCACCTATGTAACTAATATTCAATTCACCTTAATTATCATATTGAGTTCTCTTATGTAACTCTTCTTTTCTTGTATGAGGTCTTTAACAAGCTCATCATATGTTATAGATGTGTCTAGGTTAGGTTCTTCTACTACACCACTCATCTCCCCATCTTCATCTTGCTGGAACATGTCCATAAGCACCTGCAGAAACACAAGCAATCTATATACAATCATATAATAGAGAATGCATTCTAAGTTACAGTTAGAGAACACATTTTAAGTTACAGTTAATCTCCTGAGAAATCATATCTTGAAGAACTGGAATTTAACATAATTCTAAGATACAAAGGAAGAAAAACATTTACAACTTATGACTAATCGAGACTGGTTTCTTGTCAATCATTATGAGGAAGGCAAACTTCTGAGTGAAATGACTTTTTTTTTCTGAAAAGAATGCTTGCAGAAATTCCCTTATTAGGATTAAAGATGACCAAACCTAACCAACCATTCATCCTAATTACCCTAACTTGGTAGGATTGTGTTCAGCACAGATACATGCAACAATTTTCAAACAAGTTGTAAATTAACACATGATACAAGGGCCAGCAATAACAGTTTCTAATAATGAAAGATTATCTTTATATCATTATCAAAAAGGTTCTCAGTCTGTCAAGTATCAGTACCTTCTGTTCCATTTACATGGGGTGGATTACAAGCAAACAATTGTGAATCTTTTGTAGAAAAATATTTTAGAGGACTGGGGTCTCCAAAGCCTGGCAAAGATAGGGATACCCATTTCCTAAGAGAACAGGTTCCATTCTATGAATTTCAAATGCCATCCTCCAGTACTTGATTGTCCTACCTCTCACCTACTTTCAGGCCTGGACAAATCTCTTGATTTAGGGAGAGGTAACCCGGTGAAATATGGTATTTTCTAAACCTAAATTCTTCTGGTTTCTTTCTATATTTACTCTTGGCCTAGTTATCCCCTCTGAGGATACTGATGTTCATTTCTAGACTCTGTAAACAGACTTGATATTGCTTCAACCTCTAATTCTCCTGGAAAGTCAACAACATTAAAATGGACAAGTTTCTCTAAAAAACTGGGATTCTGTTAAAGGTTTTAATGTTACTGCATTTCAAAGCAGCTAATTGGGTTGTGCACAAGCCAGATCAATCCATGTATGAAGTACTATTTGCAGATCTCCCATCCTCCTTCTCAACAATAAAGTAAAAAAAAAAAGTTCACCTAATTAAGTTCCCTTCTCTCACTTCTAAACTTTAACCCCTTTCAATCTACTATAATTTTGCTTCTCAATCTCTCTTTTTAATGGATACAACTTTGGCTTTTGCTTTCAAGAGCTAACTGAAGGCAAACCGCCTCTTCCAGGTAGGTCATGACACATCAGGTAGGTTATTACATTCCAAAGATATTGTATGTGAATGTCAGCAACGGATAATACAATATTTTTCCTATCACAGCTAGACTTGTTGAACTCCTCATTTTCTAATGTATCTCCAAACTCCTATAACCATTCTTTTCTATTCAGTAGATCTATTAACACCTAAAAAGTGATCACTTTTATTTTTCCATATAGGTTTAACCTTATTAAGGACATCTGTATCCACAATCACTGCTTTTTGACAACTTTCCTTTCATTTACTCCCTTGCAAGTTACAAATGAAAGAATATGCTAGCATGGGGAGTGTATCACAGCATCTAATACATACACATCACAACAATAAAGTCACTTTAAAGTTTGCAATACATCCACATTGCTCGATGCTCATGATATCAGGCAAAGTAACTCACTAAATAAGGGAGAAGGTTTACAAGTGATCCTACCACCCCATGAGCAATGGGCTGCAACATCACAAGCAAAAGATTTAATTCCTATAAAGAGTTCATATGCCTGAGGTGTGAAGTTTCAGATGAGAGTAAGTATCGTGGGTAGACTTTAAGAGATAGACAGTTGTTTAGTGCTTATCAAGTCACTGAGGAGGGTAAATGCTTTGTCAGTGTCATGTTTGCTGGGAAGGGGTCGTATGCGAGTACAGACTGCTAAAGTGGGAACCTGGGGTAGGTTTTCTGTTTCTGCTTATGTGATGGGGAAAGGACAAGAAATGTCTGTTTGTTAAAAAGAGAACATTACAAAACTTGATGCTACTTGCCTTGTCAGCACACATGGCTACTCTGATGTCTTGCTGGGTCACCTCGATGTGACGAATATTCTTGACATAGTTACCAGCAAGCTGTTGAAAGAAGTTTCAAAATGTATTCTTTCATAAAAAATTTTCTTATACATACATAAGGTATACTTTTTTATCTATAATTACTTCAGAACCTTTCAATAATGAAGGGTTCTGGTGTTACCCAAGACCCCGTTCTTTAGGCTCCTGCAAACCATGACTCAGTCTTATTTACACTTACTGTCAACTGTCTCCTTTTACATACTCTCCCAAAATCCAAGACCAGTTTCTGCAATTTCTCACCCGCTCAAGAGCCATGTCATGGGCAAACAAATGACTCACACACGTATATACATATAAGTTCATCTACAACTTTAAACAAATCCGTGTGAGCAATGAAATATACCCATAAGTAAAACAAAAAATGAATATTGTATAAATTCAATTCACTTCAAAAATTTGAAAAAAAAAGTATCTCATGATCTGCAATTTTACCGAATGGAAGCATGATACAGGCATGTATGTAACTAAAAACTTAAATATTTTTCTTTTAACAATTAATTTGTCTTTATACATTTCATTGTCAATGCTCTTGATTATCTGCTGCATATGGAAAAATTTTACATAAAAAGGATAATTTCATATATAAGGCCAATGCTTCTGTCCAAACTTTTGCACCTGATCAGGAGTCTACCAATGACTATGTCTACACATTTGTTACCAATAAAGTCTACTTTATATCTTTCTGTTATGTAACCTTACCTTTAATATATCAGCAGAAATATATTCTAAAACTGCAACTATATACAACGTTACTTGATAATCGATCTTTGTCTGAAGAACATCCTGAAAGATCAAGAAAAAACTCAGTGAAATCACAGTACATTTGCAGTAACAAATCTTTCTAAAACAGTTTGGTAACAGAACTATCAATATATTTATCTGCTTTTCATTCTTGTTTCCTTGGTTCCTAAAAACATAAAAAAAGCTAAGACCAAGAAGTCTATATATTATCAAACAAAAAGTTTTTAAAAACTAACAACCCATCTTCCTGTTTCTCTAATTTTGACTTACTTGATACTTACATCAATAAAAAACATAAAATGAGAGACATATAAAGAAAATATGTATCACACAAACAAAAGTAATGAAAAGACAATTGCAGATCCTTATATTATGCAAAATTGTAACTGCAATAACTATGATGGTTTTTTGCTCTGCTTTATGAATGTTCTCATTATACCTTTCACTACTTGTGAAGTAGTCTACATACAACCAAACCCTTATCCCTTCCCACTAAGAACAGAATCTAAGTATGGCCTCTAACAAGGATAAAATTAAGATTTTTGATTTTGGATAAACTATAAGAAAAGTTTCAAAAAACAATCAAGGTTGAAATGTACAGAATTCTAAGTGAAAATCAAGAATGGTGCAACTTTATGAGTATTTTCACAAAGCATAAACCTGGAGGGAATCAAGAACCCAGGTTCACACCTAAAGATGTGACTTTGGAGCACTCCCAGTATACATCAATCAAATACATCATCTCTATATGTATATTTTCCAAAGCAAACATCTGATCCATACACCTACTATCTCTCCTAAATCCATACTGCTCCTCCCTAATCCACAGCTCGATGCATCACACTACTCTCAATTACCACTCCCCCATACTACTAAGCAGGTATATTCAACAGACTTATACCAATGCAATTCAAGCATTTTTCCCATCAAAATGTTTTCATTCTACACCTGGAGAGTTACAAATTAATAACCATGTCAGAAAATGTACTGTACTGACACACTAAAACATTCACTCCAGTATACTCACACGTAACAAAGGGTGGGCCTTCTCTGCAGGTAAGACAAGGGGTGACTTTTTGCGTCCCTTCTCAATTGCCGCTTGAGCATCCCCAATAGCCCAGCGGTCAATTGGGTTTGGAAATGTTCGCTGTACTCTTTCCTCCACATCCTGGAAAAAGTTAAATATATACTTTAAATGCAGTCTTTCTCTACACGTATCAAAGCACTCTTCATTTGTGCTCGGTCAACTTTCCTAAACATTTACACATCTTAAGGATCCAAGAATCAAGAGCAACACTCAATACATGTCAAAAATTTCTGGAAGTTGATTGCCCTTTTTCAAATAACTACAATAGCAGCTACCTCTTTACATTAGGGATAGTGTTAAAAACTTAGACTAATTTCGTTTACACATAAAGTAAAAATAAGCATGGGACGGTCTTAGGAGTATATGGTGTGGGAGGTAAGTTGTTGGCAGTGACAAGTTTTTACCAAGGATGTAAGGTATGTGTATGAGTAGGAAGAGAGGAGAGCAACTGGTTTCCAGTGAATGTCGGTCTGCGGCTGGGGTGAATGGAGTCCCCATGGTTGTTTAATTTGTTTATGAACGGGTGGTTAGAGCGGTAAATGTATGAGTTTTGGAGAGAGGGCCGAGTATGCAGTCTGTTGGGGATGAGAGGGCCTGGGGAGTCAGTTGTTGTTCGCCGATGATACAGCTCTAGTGGCTGATTTGAAAGAGAAAGTGTAAAAGTTGGGACTGAGTTTGGAAAAGTGTGTGAAAGGAGAAAGTTGAGAGTAAATGTGAATTTGAGCAAGGTTATTAGGTTAAGCAGGGTTAAGGGACAC